>JACXGK010002197.1:44861-58101 GCA_016801125.1 Novumbra hubbsi | reverse complement strand
TGCAGCAAAAAAAAAAAACGAATGAAAGAAGATGCTGTCACATGTTACTAAGAAGGTTTTGAACCCCCCCCCCCCAGGCATGCACCAACTTCAACGACAGTGGGGCGTGTGTGACCCAGTGCCCGCAGCCCTTCGTCTACAACCCCACCACGTTCCAGCTGGAGATCAACCCTCGGGCCAAGTACACTTACGGATCCTTCTGTGTGGAGAAGTGTCCCCGTAAGACCCCCTCCCTTGTCTCCCTATCATACGGCAAATGTCCGTTACCAGGCAACAATTAAGAACGGAGGCCTGCGATGTTCGGCGCCTTCGCGGTGCCGATGCTGTACAGTTCAGGGCACCGCCATAATGGACAAAGCCTTCTGGGGGACGTGTGTTAAGTGTCGGTTGGCTTGTAAAGGGTGGTGTTTTGTGTCCCAGATAACTTTGTGGTGGACCACAGCTCCTGTGTGAGGGCCTGTCCCAGCAACAAGATGGAGGTGGAGCAAAACCGTATAAAGATGTGCATCGCCTGCACCCACATCTGCCCCAAAGGTGCCCAGACACTCAACACCAATGCTGATTTAACCAGATACCGAACACCTGTTTCTACTAATATCTGACTGATTTAGATGCTGAACTCCTACATCGGCCCATAGACTCCCCAAACAATCGAGGAGCTTGCACATCTGATTCATAATGTCGGCCAGTCATTAAGCTGCTGTAAATCAGGCGTGCTGGTTCAAAAGAACGACATCGTAATTCTCTAGAGGTCGCTGAGGAGAGGTTTGAAACCGACTGGCCTAAACCAGTAACATCTGGCCCAAATGTACCACAACCTGTGTGTTCTACTATAACCTTCTGAAAGGCAGACACGCCATATATATTTTTAAATAACTTGCTGTTTGATCAACTGGGTTTCCAGTTGTAATGCTGAAGAGTTTGTTTCTTCGGCTCAGTTTCTCAGAAATATGGGCCTCTTATCGATTCCACATCTCTTAATTATATCGTCATGGCGACGGGCGGGTTAATGAGGGATGGCCCAGAGGAACTGTGGGAAATGATAACAAATTAACATTTCAGATATTGAATTGGCTCGTATAAATCATGATCAAAAATTGGTTACGCCAGTTAATGCCAGCCGTATTCATCGCGCTGGGCCGGCGTCAGAAACACTTAACTCCACCAGCGTCCTGTAAATGTAATTAATGCCGTTGTAATGAATTCATTAGCTGGTGGGAATTGGCTCACATTGCCTGCATCCTTAAAGGCCTCACCAGTATGTGTGTGTGTGTTGGGGGGGGTGGGGGAGTGTTACCAATGCACCAACTAATTACTTTATTAGGAAAACACTTTTGGAAGGCGTCCAACCTTGACCAGGGAACTGTTTGGTTGGAGTAATGCTAAGAATGTCGTTTGGGCAATATGTCTTCTGTGATTGTGAACCTTGGTAGCAGAAAGGAGTTTTCTGCTCAAATGTCAGTGATATACGTTTGTGTGTCCCAGTTTGTGACGGCATAGGGACAGGTGTTCTTCAGACAGCACAGACAGTGGACGCCAGTAACATTGAAAAGTTTGTAAACTGCACGAAAATCAACGGCAATCTCATCTTCCTCATCACCGGCATTAAAGGGTAAGCATTTATCTTTCTCTGTATTCGACCTCTGTGAGGTAATGTGGAATAATAAACAAAGTCTATGAAAAGGAATTATGGAATGAATCCGGATATGCTTCAAGCTATATGAATCTGTGAATGGCTAGAAGGAAGAGCTCTGGCAAGTCAAACCCAACAGGCAAAAAAGTTACTTTGGAAAGTTTTCTGACTTTTTTTCAGGTTTCGTCACAATAAAGACTGAAGTGATAATGGCCACTTTAACAGAGCTTCAGAGTTTTCCTGCAGAGATCGGAGAACCTGCCTTAAGGACAACCATCTCTGCAGCACTACATCAATCAACCTTTATGGTGGAGTGGCTAGCCACGGGCTGATCTTTTGATCAAGTAGTGCTTGAAATAAATGGAGAGATATAGCATGCTTTTCGGCCATAGTGATGCACGTCTTGCCTGCGGATGGACAGATGATGCAGGCCCATTGGCTCTGCCGATGGACTTCACTGTTCCAGCAAGGTGACTAAATTGGGGTGCTGAGGCTTCTAGGAGTCAGCAGCTCCGCTAAATTACACACTCGCCATGTTGTGAGGAGATTATACCAGTGGGTGCTTTATGGCGGGGTCCCTTGGTTATGCTAGGTGTAGGCCACCCCGGAGTAAAAGGCGTATGACATGCCACCGGGAGTTTGCCAAACAGCACGTATTGGGCTCTGAGCATATGTGGATATTCTCTGGTCTACTATTGTTATTAGGCCCAAATTACTAGTGCTACATCTGGCAAAAAAATAAGTCACTGCTCATCATCAAACTCATACCATCCCTACCATAAAGCATGGTGGTGGTAGCATCATGCAGTGGGGATGCTTCTTAGCGACATGGACTGGGACACAAGTCAGGATTTTGGGCCGGATATACAGAGCAAAAAACAGCAAGGATCTTGAAGAAAACAAGATCCAGGGAACTGGTATGAAGCAGGAGTGGCATTTGGACTGGTCAGCGATGTCCTTGAGTTGCCCTCCCTAAGCATGGACTTGAACATCTGTAAGGAGAGTTGCTGTTCATTCCGCATTCAATATTCCAGAGCTCATAAGGATCTGCAAGGAAGAATGGGAGAAACTGCCTAAATGTATTTAAACGTAACAGGTAATGGCGTTACAAGACAAGGCATGAACAGAGAGGCTAACTCAGTTCACGGGCCTAAAGAAAGAACATGGCGACTCATCACAGAGGTCATCCATCCATTTAGATCAGACTTCTTCCCAGCTTCTGTAAATGTGCCTATTCATGGAGCTTTTGAAATGCTCTGTTGGATTAATGTGTTCTACCACAGCGACATTACCAAATCGAAGAGCAGATTTCAGATGTGTGCTGTGAGCAACAGTACCGCCCCCCCCCCCACCGTCCCTCCGCCCCGAGCCCCCCCATTGTTAGCGGTGATGTCATACAGAGGCACACGCCGGGTCAGGACGAGGGACCGGGGTGGTCAGGGCCGCCCAGCTTGGGGCCGTTCTCCGTTCTGAATACGGCCCGGCTAATTTGTTCTGAGATGTCGACCCACCGGCGGCCACGCGGACCCGGGCCCACGGGGAGACTAAACGCGGAGCTGGGGAGGAGATTGTTGGAGCTCATTTCACCCCGTGACCTCGCCACGTCGCCCCTGGACTCGGCGCGGCCAACCCCAGTCCCTCCGCTGACGCGGCCCTAAAAAGACGGCCTCGCGTTCGCGTACGCCACTGGGGGGGTGTGTCAGAGGTCGAACGTATCAGAGGTCGAACATGTCAGAGGTCGAACGTGTCAGGGGTCAAGGTGACATTCAGACAGATTTGTGGCGTGTGGCGGAGGGCGATGTCTAAAGCAAGGTACAATCACTCTCTTGTCCTCTGCTTCTCTTTCCTCGCTCTCTTTTCACTTTTTTCTCTTACTCTCTACCCCCCCACCACTCCATCTCTATTTCTCTCCCCCCTCTCTCTCATTCTCCTTTCCCTTTCTCCTTTGTTTCCTCTGACGGGCCACAGGGACATGTACCATGGTATTGGGGCTTTGGACCCGGAGCGACTCAGTGTGTTCCGCACAGTGAGAGAGATCACAGGTGACACGCGCACACACACACACGTGCATGAACACGCACACACAAGAGGCCAATCCGCCGGTAGACATCCACAGAGGATAGCCTGTCAGAGGGAATGTGTGTTCTGCTTTGTCTGTGGACTTTGATGGTGAATTATTGCACTCGGATTTGAGCTGTGCGTGTGTGTTTATTGCGCCTGTGTTGCCTATTGGCGTGTTTATTCGAGTGTGTGTATTTATTGTTCTGATAATGTCTGTTAGGAGCACACGAAAAGGGGATGAGCTATACCTCATTTATAAATCCCTTTGTCATATTAAACCCTGCGACTTGCGGTTGAGCCAAATAGCTAATGGAGTGAAACTGCATTTTCATAATGAAAATCCTGGCAATAAGGATGAGCAATGACCATTGTTTCCATGGCAGGGACGGTGCCATCCACTCTGACATGCACGCAGACACGTGCGCACGCACACATATGTGCACACCCCGGGGCATTTGGTAGTATCTGTCGTTAAGGCGCATGCAACCAGTTATACAAAGCCTGGGAATACTAGGCCAATTTAGCTAATTGAAGGGGTCCCAACGTCTCCTCTTAGGAAATAAAAGCAATGGAAATCCATCTTTCCCATCCAAACAGGGAGAACGTTTTGTTTCTTTATTGTGGGGAAATAAAAGGGAGGATTTTTATGCTTTGATTCCTATTCAGTTATTTCCTCACTGATCAACTGAACCGTCCAAAGGTTCTTCTTGACAAAGTGGGTCCATTATTTGCGTCCACTGCAGTAATGCGCTGTCAAAAAAACATGAAGATATTTAACTGGGTTGTTATGATCCGGGTCTGTGCGTACATGTGAGGACCAGGCATAGGCAGTAAAACCTGACAAAGTCACGGCAAGGGTTTTTAGCCGGTCTCCACTAGAACTAGGAAATACTTAGAGGTTAGGTTCAGGGTAACATTTTGAAAGTTAGTGTAAGACTTCGGGTTACTTTTAGGTTAGGAAATTAGTTGTTAGCTTAAGTTTAGGCATAAATGTTAGGTAATTGAGGTTACAGTTAGGATTAGGTAAAAGTGTTTGGGTTAGGTTTTTGGCCATGGATATAAAATATAGAGAATCTGTTTTGTAATCCATCCCAGTTAGGTTTAGGTTACGTAAGGTATTATGGCTAGGTTAAGCAAAAAGGGGAGTAAATGTTATTGGGGTTGGAGAAATGGTTATGTTTATGGCTTGGGACATGGATTTCTGGGTTTCACATGAATAGAAAAACAAACCTGTGGTTGTCTTTGTGTGTATGAGGTACTTATTGGCTTTGCGATTGATCTTTAAGGTTTCCTCAACGTCCAGTCCTGGCCAGAAAACATGACAGACCTCAGTGTCTTCTCCAATCTGGAAACCATCGGTGGCAGGTCCCTGTACAGGTAACAGCGGCTAATTCAAAAGTCACTTCACTTATGATTACCAGATGGGGTCGTTCCACCCGTCAGTGGAGTAGTGTTACCAAATAAAACCCTGTATAGGGTTTTAAATTACTATTCAATATTCATGATGAAATGCACCAACTAAGTGGAAGCTAGACCAACATGGGCTTTTTGTATGATGGAAAATGTTTCCCCTCTCAATTCTCTTTCTTCCTCTCACTCCTCTGCCCTCTCTCCTCCTCTCTCCTTCCCCCCACTCTGTCTGAGTTCTGAACTCCACACTAATGATCTGCATGTTCATCTGAGGGTCCCCATAAAGGCCCCGGATACAAAAAGGCCCTTTGATACGCCTCTAGCAGGCCCTTTGATTAATATGTTGTTTTGATAACTGTTTTGCATTAGTTGATCGAAACCAGATCCAAGGAAAGTGTGGAGTCAAAGGAGTCAAAGAGTTGCAGCGGCTTGTTCTCTAAATGATACCGTAGTTTGTAGTTCCACTCTGCATGTAGAGAACCGTGGATCCTGTCAAACTCAGCACGATCGTATGTGAAGTGAACTTTCTAGAGATGCTGTTCTCTCTCCTTAAGTTACTCCTCCTCCATTTACTCCTGGCGTATTTCTGCCATTTATCCTTGATCGTCTCCTCATCTCTGTGCCTCTTTATTTATTTCTCTCTCCTGTCTATCTGTCTCCTATCTGCCTGTCTCTTCCGTCTGCCCTGTCTGTCTCTCTCTCTCTCCCTCCTGTCTGTCTCCCCTCTGTCCCTTGGCTCTCTTGCATGTCTCTTCCCCTGCCTCTCTCTTCTCCCTCATCTCTCTCCCCTCGCCCTCTCCTATCACTCTCTTCCTCTTTACCCCTGCCCCACGCCGTGAATGATGAGGGACGCCATTTCTCCTGCCTCGCTTTTTCCTCCCCTCTGGCTGCGCGAGTGGCCAGGTAGGCGGCGTCATTTCTCCCTCTCTCTCCTCCAGCGGGATCTCCCTGCTCATCCTGAAGCAGCGCTGGATCTCCTCGCTGCGGTTCCAGTCCTTGGACGAGATCAGCGCCGGCAACGTGTACATCACCAACAACAGCCGCCTGTGTTTCTACAACACGGTGAACTGGACCAGCCTGTTCCGCACCAGCAACCAGAAGGTCCTGATACGCAACAACCGTGCGCCCGGCGAGTGCTGTGAGTGACATGCCGGCGTGGGAGGACCCGACACCCACACGCCCTGTCAGGGTGGAGCCCGCCCCCACACACCCCTACACATACTTGACGTTGGGGCAATTGCGAACACCGGGCCAGCTCTAAACGAACGCAACACAACCGCCTCTCGCCTCTCTTATCAACGAAGGGCACGTTGGGAAATAACTTTTCATGTAGTGAATGAAAAAGAACGTTGTGCAATTTTGTGTAAAGGGACTCGACATCCATGTTCGGGGAGTAGGTTGTCCGACGCTTAACCTGTTGATATAAGCACAGTGAGGGGAGTTTTATCACAATGTGAGAATGACTCCATTTTGTCTCCACCGGGGCTTCATTTAGCTAAAAGAAAAAGAGTGAGAGCGATATTAACTGAGAGAGAAAGAGAGAGAGAGAGGAAGAGAGAGGGGAAGAGATTAGCAATCAAGCGACGGAGCGAAGAAGAGAATAAGATTGCAACAGAGGCCGAGCACAAAGAAGACAGAGGGATATTTGTTCTGGAGTGTTCTCTCTTCCTCCGCCACTCACGCCAAGCGCTGGCTGATGTTGTTACCGTGTTAATGAGTGTTGTGGTGTGCCGTGGGAGATCAATAGCCCCTTAAGGAGGCCTCTCTGTTAGTCTCTCATCCGAGCATCGACCATCGAGCCCTGGAAGTGGATGGGGACGGAGGGGACCGGCACAAGGCTCCCCCCGGGGATGAGTGTCACTCGCTGGGGCAGTCGACAGGTTAAAGCGGGCAGTCTTTGTCTGGCCTTTTACACTTCTGTAACTAGGCCGGAATGAAAGAGATGTGGAGAGTACTGATGAACACAGACACGCCACGCAGGCCCGCGCGGACACTTTTGGTTTAGTTTAACCGCCGCAAACGTCTCAAAGCACACGCACGCACGCCCACGACACACACTAGGCTGAGGATGCCTAACCCCAACAACTAAGGATGCTTACAACCCTCTCACGTTCTGCTTGGTGTCTACGCCCATGTCCGTGACAATGTGTGTGCTTGTGCGTGCGCTCCACAGCCCAGCAGAAGATGGTGTGCGACCGGCTGTGTTCGGAGGCTGGCTGTTGGGGAACGGGCCCGGACCAGTGCCTCTCCTGCCGTTACTTCAGGCGAGGACGTGCCTGTGTATCGGCCTGCAACCTCTACGATGGGTGAGTCCAACCAGATTGATGACACCCGGGAAACCGCTCCAGGAGACCGTACCACGACACGGCACAGACTGGATGTTGTTTCTTATTTAGAACGGCAGTGTGCTAGTTAGTTAGCTAGTTAGATCTGTACTTAAAACATATACGCACACGTTACAGGAAGTGCCGCCGCTCAAGCGTCTGGCCGTAACGACCACGTTGAGAGAATTAAACGGGGTACGCTTCCGACCGTACCGGGTTCAAATCGTGAGCTAGGAGATGGCGCAGCAAAAACCCAAATGGTGTAGTGGGGGAGTGAGCTAACTGTGGCGGTGTCAGGTAAGCCCGTTCCAGGGGGAACCCGATGTACGTGTTTCTCGGTCATGCCCACTTGTCGATTCTCCTCTGTGTGCTGTTTGCGGAAGGGAGGCTTTGAAGTCGGCGGGAGAAACGGCTCACAACTGAGCCTTTGAAGAAGGCGGAGGGGGGTGTTGTGAAGGGGGGGGGGAGCAGCTGGATAATGGGGTACTCCGTCAAAACCGAGCCGGGGATCACGTAGAGAGGCAGAAGATGGTAGACTGCATCCTCACAGACAAAGGCGTTATGCGGTTCAGAGCCGTGCCTCTGTTTACGCCCCAGTGGCTCCTGCGGTACCCGGCGGCTTGTCAGTGGAACTGGGTTCAGGTAATACTTGCTCCCTCCCAAATGCCTTAACCGAGACAGACAAGTTTTTGCTCTCGCCGTCCGCCATTAAAACGACATCATCTTCACGGAAACCAGGCGTCTTTTTAATGCCCGTGTGCCTTTAGCAGGCACAGCAGTATTGGCTATTAAGGCCAACGGCTGAGGTCCAACTGATTGGATTATGTTTTTAAAAACCAGGTCTCTTTGTCTCTCCGTGGCTGTGCCTTTCTTAATGTGAGTCGAGCTAATTCCCCCACAGTTTGAAAGGCCGAAAAGATGGAAGAAAAAAAGGTCGCAGCTCTCGCGTCGGCGAGGAAGAGGATTAGAAAGCCTTGAATGTGTTTAATTAAAAGCTTCTCTTTTTTTTTGGTTCGGGGGTTGACCATGCGGCGCCAGGCGTGGCCGCCTCTCGGTCCGAATGCGCCACAATCCTGCGAAGTTTCGTCTTGAATGCAGCTAATCTCGCATTGGCCTCTCGTTCTTGAAGAGCATGCTACGTGCGTGTGGGGCCCTCGCCCCGGCCAACCGCAGCGCCCAACCGAAGCCAATCAGGAAGAGCTCTCGGCTCACTAAAGAAACACTAAATTCACCGGGGAACAACCGCAGTGGAACTGTCCTTTGTTGGCCGCGACTCTCAATATTTCTCGGAAACAAAAGGTGAATCTTCTTCCAGAGGCGGGCCTTTTACACAGGATTCCCCTGGACAGTGCTGCGTGAAGAATAAGCTCAATTACTTTAGAACAAAGATAGAGGGTGGTGGAGGGCCATGGAGGACGGTGGAGACCGTTGGAGAGCGATGGAGGGTGGTGGAGGGAAATGGAGGGTGGTGGAGGGAAATGGAGGGTGATGGAGGGTGATGGAGGGCGATGGAGGGTGGTGGAGGGCGATGGAGGGTGGTGGAGGGCGATGGAGGGTGGTGGAGGGCGATGGAGGGTGGTGGAGGGCGATGGAGGGTGGTGGAGGGCGATGGAGGGTGGTGGAGGGCGATGGAGGGTGGTGGAGGGCGATGGAGGGTGGTGGAGAGCGATGGAGGGTGGTGGAGATCATTCTCCATGACCAAAATACTGTCTAATTTTCAGACAGGAGTCCCGGCACTTTTGGATCTGGAAGTGGACCTAACATACAAAATGTGGATACCATCCCCTATATAGTGCACAGTTTTTGACTAGGACCTAGATATCTGGTCAAAAGTAATGCACTATATATTTTGAATAATGTTCTCAAGCATTGCAAACCCTTACCATTTAGGACGTAACCATAGTGTATGTATCCCTTCAATCAAACCGTGAAAAGTTCTCTCGAAAGAGTAACAATATACCATACAACAGTACACAGGAAATCAAACAATATCGTAGATGATAGACAGTAAACCAGAGAGTGTCATAAATGCAGAGTTTCCTGTTCTTTTTTTAATAAAGCAGCAGATCGGATGTTTTCACCTGGGCATCTAGAAGGTGTGATTAGGCCCACGTGCCCATAGTGCTTGCACGGGGTTCCTGCTGGCACAGGAGTGGGCTAAACTCCATGTGATTTGTATGTATTTGGGAGCTACAATGTCGGATCCTGTGAGAAAGTAGGAGCAGCCTCGTTGTGTGATGTAATGATCGTTGGTCCCGATAGGATGAAAATCGCTCTAGTCTGTAAAGTGTTTTTGATCTTACTATCGACGACCAGTCGGCTGTTCACCGACGGGAATCCGCCATGCTTTTAAGTCTCATCCTGTGGTGATCTGGAAAACAGTCAGGGTCGATATCCCTCCCTCCACCCCTCCCTGAACTCTCCCTGATTCCCAGTGTTGGTGCAGGCTTCAGGGCTGCCAGCCCAGAGTCATATGGTTGGAGGAACACGAACATATATGTTTGGACGCACAAACGAACTCCTACACACACACACCTGACTTTCAGTTCCAGCAACACTATTTGTCAACGCACTGGACTGCCCGTCGTTATTCACTGACTTTTTTTCTTCCTGTCAGCATAATGACCCAACTAAGCTTGTTACTTCATCAAATAATCTCACTTGTCCGATCTCTTTGGACTGGAAGTTCAACAATCTTTCTGACCAGGAAACAAAACAACAGATTACTTCGCTAATGGAAATCTATTTTCTAAACATAGAGGGTTCACTTGTTCTGAAGTAGCCACATTTGATTTAGCTAGAAAGCTCATTTGGTTTATGCTAACTAAAATGCCAGACCATCCGAAGTTGCCAGAAAAAAAGATCATGTAAATTGATTGGATTTTCCTTTTATGGAGATCATTTTGACTAAAGAAATGACTGTTTACTTATGTTTCCTTTCTAATCTTGTTGGTTTACAGTAGCCTTTGTGCCTTCTTGGCACCCATTAACATGATACTGCAAACAGCAATTGTTGGAGGCCTTGTACTGCAGCCAGATGCGTAACATGCTGAACAATCGTCAGGCAAGGACTTTGGCAGTTCAATGCTGGCACGCCACGCATGAGAAGCTGACACTTAGATGGAGAATTGATTCTCCCATTGACTGTCTCTCTTTGCCTCTCATTGTGGCATTATTGCTCCCTCTGTCTCTCTTTTAGAGATGTGCGTGAGTTTGCCAACGGTTCGGTCTGTCTGGAGTGTGACAGCCAGTGTGAGAAAGCTCAGGATAAGTCCATGACCTGCCTCGGACCGGTGAGTGAGACCTTTACCACTGTGTGCTAGCAACCTTCGGCTACGGTCGT
Organism: Novumbra hubbsi; assembly: GCA_016801125.1. Taxonomy (NCBI): domain Eukaryota; kingdom Metazoa; phylum Chordata; class Actinopteri; order Esociformes; family Umbridae; genus Novumbra; species Novumbra hubbsi. The sequence continues at coordinate 47,330 of JACXGK010002197.1, read as the reverse complement.
GGGTGTTCCACCTAGCGTTGGACCTGTGTGAGCTTTGTGTCTGAACATGTTTGGTCCTGTTTGGAGTGTTTGACTTTTAGTAGTGATTGTACTATACATAAGGAACTGTACATTATGGAGCAATCATGGGCCAAACTTTAAATGGGGAAGGGGGGTTCACATTTTGTCCACCAGTTTAGCAATTTCACTGATGCAAGAAAGCCAGCAGGGTTGCCAGGTTTTAGTGACAGTATACCACTCAATCACTCGCAGACTCCACAAAAAAACCCACCCAAATGTGTTCTATAACCCTATCTGTAATTCAACAAGCCCCAGACTATTTTGGCCCGCACACTGTCATTAAAAATAGCCCAACTGGGTGGGAAACGTCCCCAAAGGTAACACTGATGCTTAGGACCGCGCAGATCTCTTGGAACATGCAGGGATATGAAATGCCGATTCGAATTCGCTAAAGATGGTTAACTCACGTAAATATGGGTCCAAAACCATCTCAGTGCGTTTCTGAAGTAAACAGTAATCTCTGATTGCAAAGGGAAGATTTCCCAGAATGCTATGGGGTCTATAGGTTTATCTAAATAAAGTGCTGCGTTCGGTACAAAAGTTTTGTCTGACCTTCCACAGAGAAAAGATCAGCTCAGAAATCAGTCATCCATTTGTTGCCTTCCTCTAAATGCTAGAATTTCCCTTCGAAATGTCATCCAGTTGAAGCCCATGAAATTCACTCAGTATTTCTGGCAGGATCTATAACAAACCAAGGTTTATAGCAATCACCTCCCCCTCTCAAAAAGTGTTTTATATGTGACGCGTGGACAGTGGTGTATATCTTACTGGGTATCGGTTTGGACTTATAACAGCTGTCCTGGAGACCTTTCTTTAACAAGGCCCTGTTAAAGCTCAATTTGTGAAATTTGATGCTCATAAGAAAATAAGCTTTTTATGACAAGGGAGGAACGAGGAAGGGAACACAGTCTCCTTGACTAGCGAGGCTAGACGCGTTGTCCCTCACAGTGTCTCCTGTGGTCTGGTCAAAGCTCTGTGCAAAGTACCGCTGGAGACAATCTGTGGGCGTACAAACACACACACGCACACACACAACAGCACTACCACACCGGCACCGGCAGACATGTATTGACAGGGAGTCCAAAAGACAGCTGTCATCTTCTCACTCCTGAGGGGGAAAGGCTGCCAATCAACCAGCCGAGTGCACGTCATTAACCCCCCCCCCCCCCCCGTGCCGCGTGAAAACCCACAGGAAGGGCGGCGGGCACGAGGCGGCACGCCATCCACTGGGTTGCTCACGGGCACATGGGCACGTTTGCGAAAGCGGTTCCGCGGCGCTCGTCCGAATCCTCCCGCGTGACCAGCGCTGGACCGGCGAAGAGCGGTGGGCTAATGTGTCTCTTTCTGCCGCCTTCCCCTGACCCACCCCCACCCCGTTTCCCTTTCTCCTCTTCCTTTCCACCTCTCTGTCTCCACCCCCCCGTCCTCCTCCACCCGTCTCTCCCTCTGTCCATCCCCAAGGGGCCGGAGCGGTGCGTCGACTGTCTGCACTTCAAAGACGGGCCCAACTGCGTGGAGAGGTGTCCTGATGGGCTACAGGGGGCCAACAGCTTCATCTTCAAATACGCCGAGGCCAACAATGAGTGCCACCCCTGCCACGTCAACTGCACCCAGGGGTACGAGACGGACCGAGGGAGAGTGTGTGTGTGTGTGTGTTAGGAGCATGTGTACCTTTTTATTTTAGAGGCTTTATCATTGCTTGTCATCTCTTGAAAGTGGGTCACGTCATCGTCAGTTCGTAAAATCCTTAGAATACAGTTCGTTTTTGTAGCCTATTGGAAATTGCCGTGGGCTTTTTATCAGCAGTGGTCAGGGGCACAACGGAAGCTTCACAAATGGAACCCCTACTACTACTGCTACTGGTGAGATTAGTATTCTGAGAGCCCTCTGGTCTGAACTGGTGTCTGCTCACATATTTGTTTCCTACTGGGAATTGAACCCACAACCCGTGGCATTATGAGCACCATGCTCAAACAACTGAGCTACAATCATCCATGTATGGTAGATCTTTCCCTCAAAGGTTCAGAGATCTCTCTGGCTCTCTTCCACTTCTCTGTCTCTATATGTCTCTTCATCCTCTTTCTGTCTGTGTTTCTCTTTTTTCACCTCTGTGCCTCTCTCCATATCTGACCGGTGACATCAGGGAGCGCCCTGCTCGGGGATCCCCTGTGACACAGCGTTCACAGTCACGTCACCTTCTCATCTCCACGATAACACAACCCCCCCACTCACCCCCCCCCACCCCCTACCCCGGTGCCAAGTTAACCGCGGTTGGCTTGGAGATGATCCGTATTACCTTGTCTCCAACTCCATCTGACACTGAGCACAACATCTCAGTGTCGGGGGATGAGATGGCAGCCTGTGTGCGTGTGTGTGTGTGGGGGGGGGGGGTGTCGGGGGGGGGGGGGG
>JACXGK010002197.1:25494-38967 GCA_016801125.1 Novumbra hubbsi | reverse complement strand
CCCCTCTCTCCCTTCTCTGTTCAGAGCAAAATGGCGTTTTCAGCACTGTATTTTAGAGTGGTTTGGTGGACAGCTCCGAGACTGGATTTCAAGTTAGACATTAGATTTTCAGCACCAGGGCTCTGGACATCTCACCACCGTGGGTACTCCTGTTTTTCAGTGCTCAGCCCTTTCTCTTTCTTTCTCCTTTTCTCTCTATCTCTCTCTCTCTCTCCACATCTACCTGTCTGTTTCTCTGCGTTTTCCACGGATGAGGGAGCCGTGTGTTTTCCGGTGGTGCCCGGGTTTGTTTCTGTTGTCCTTTAATACTGTAGACACCACATGTCAAGCTGAGTATCTGTTGTGCGGTAAGGCTTGTTAAAATCTAAAACCTCTCATGCCGCTGTGCCGCTGCTCAAGGGCCTCATTTGGCACCGACGGACCGGGTTATTCTCTAGTGGAGTGTGGGTTTCTGTGAGTGTGTTGGGGTGTGTGTGTGTGTGTCAGATGGGGAATGCAGGGCAGTAATAGATGGAGATTGGGAGAGGTCCTTGCTGTTGTTCTTTTATTAGGACTGGACTGAAGTACTGCCGGATAACAAGAGGAGAAAATAAGAATCCCTCCTTTCCCAGCATGCCCCGCTGTCCTCCGTAGCCCTCGATAGCACTCTATCTTAAACACACACACATGCGCACGCGAGCAATTACACACTTCACATGTGCAGACAAAAAGGCACTCTGGCCCCCATCTTCTAGCTCAGTCACGGGGGTCTCTCAATTCCCTCCCTCTCCCTCCCTCCCTCCATCCATCCTTCTGTCTCTCCTTAGCTCCCAGCATCTCTTCTGTCTTGATCAATGCTTCTGTTTGCCCACTGCAGTTAGCAATTGTTCAGGGCTTACATGCGGGATCAGATTACCCGTTAATGACTCTCAACGACTCGGGGCATGTTTGCAGTGTGTCAAGGCAAGGCGGTGGGCAATGTCACAGACGGTAACCCCGGGTACGTCTCCTCTCTGGTACGGCTTATATCCTATTGAAAAAGTGTCTCTGTGGCCGACTGACTGATGCATGGTGTCATTAAACAGGCGTACACACCACAGACACACACACACACAAATAGTGAACAAATAGACACAACCAGGAATGGAAACACACGCGTACTGGCTAGCTTGCTGATGAATGGCCTCATTATGGTGTTTGACGGCCGATGCTGAGCTGCATGATAAACCACTACGAAGGGCCCTGATAGGCTGATTGGCTCAGTGAAATGCGTATTGATTGGATGGCGGATTGTGCGTGTGTGTGTGTTCACGAGTGTGGACCGGATGTAAGTCCACTTAGGCTATTGCAACCGGGTACGCTTGCCGTTTAACTCACGGTCTCCGCCCAAAAGGGGGTTTTCTCACGGCCCGGTTGTGGAGACGTTGAGACCGGTGTTAATATCCCACTCGGGACGTGTGTGTGTTCTAGTTGGTGGAGCCTCTGACCCCGAGTGGCACCGCCCCGAACCAGGCCCAGCTGCGCATCCTGAAGGAGACAGAACTCAAGAGAGTCAAGATTTTGGGCTCTGGGGCCTTTGGTACTGTCTATAAGGTATTGTTTCATATGCCTGGGTTTATGATTATATATATATATATATATATATATATGAACATTAAATAGTTCTGAAATAGTAATATGTAAAATGAATTGTTTTCAAATGGAACCTCTATTTTCATAATAAATAGTTTTTGGGCTAGAGATGTTAGAATGTGTAAGACTACAACAGTTCTGCCTGGAACTGAGAATCTTGATGAGACTAACGCGCATAAAGATAAGCCAATTAAAAATAATTATTTCTTCCAAATGCTGACGAATGTGTATTTTGGGATAGTTCGCTTGTCTTTTAAATGTTTCCAACAGCTCCGGCCTAAAGGACTTTGAGAGTGAAAAGGGTCAAACGTGTTTAAGCTTGTAACAACATCTGGGTCTTTTTAGTCATTGTGTCAACTTTTCCGATTCGTGTGAGTGGGTGCCTTTACGGCGGGGGGCAACCCTTCAGTGTGCCCTTACCTGTGTTTGCGAGGCCTAAACCAAACCCTCCTGGCTTTCACATTCCAGGGTATCTGGGTCCCAGAGGGAGAGACGGTGAAGATCCCAGTGGCCATAAAGATCCTCAACGAGGCCACAGGGCCCAAAGCCAACGTGGAGTTCATGGACGTGAGTATTGCACCGCAACCCAGGCGTGTGTGTGAATGTGTTTTACGCACGGTTGGAAGTGGCTTGACTTGTGTGCTTCGATCTATTTCCTGAAACCTCATGAAACCACCTCGGGCCGTGCCTGGTTGGTCGGTCCGTGTGTCCAATGAACTCCTCCGCTGAAGCTTACTGCCTGAATGCTAGCCTGCCGCACCGTGGCTGGTGAAATCAGCAGGCATTTAGATGTCGCGGAGCCTTGTACAGATCACCGCGTAAGAGCCGGGGGAGAGAGGGGGTCGATCGGCACCCCTGGACTTTGAGCCCAGGTTTGCGTCGGCGTTGCTGGGTGGAGGAATGGCGGATGGGGACGAGGATGGACCCCATCAAGCATGCTGAAGACCTGAGAGGCTTCGTGGGCCCGGCCCTGATTGAAAAGCCCCCACCTCTCGCCTCCCCTCCCTCCCGCCTCCTGTCTCCCAGTGGATGGTCTTGGACATCCAGAGCCCACGCGGCTCCCCAGTTTTTTAAAAAGCAATCTAAAAGCAGGCTCACGGTCTGCCACTGGGACGGTTCGAGCCAGGCCCGGAGCCAGCCAAGCTGTGTTCACCCACCGCACATATCCAGGCAAACACACTGCTTAGCTTCAGTCACTGGCTCTTGAGGGGTGTGTGTGTGTATATGTGTTGGGGGGGGGGGGGGGTGCTGGTATGGAGGGTCAAGAGGTAATTGAGGTCACCGTTCAGGAAGATGAGGGGGAAAGCTCCAAACACACAGAGTACACAATCCCTCTCTCCTTCTTTGTCTCTGTCCCGATTTTGCTCTCTCGCACACACACACACACAGACACACACACAGACGCACATCATATCATTTGCCCGGACAAGACCAGTACAGAAGCATAGTCCCCTTCTCCATCTGTCAGAGACTCCCGTCACACAAAAGATACCCCCCCCCCCCCCCCCCCCCCCGTTCCCCCGCCGTGGTTTATTTCCACAGGACCGTATCGATTCAGACTTCCGCCCCGGCCGCCACCGTCTCCGGCTGGTCCCTGCGCTCCGTGTAATGTGCAGTCGTTTCATGAAGTGGAGATCTAGTGCGGCTACTTTATGCCGGTGTTAAATCAGGGCTCTGTCAATGCCAAATGCCCCCTCTACCGCCCGCCCTGTGCCGAGATAAATTCTCTCCCTGCTCCCCCCGAGCCACTCTCACCCCCTTTAGAATCTAAATTTAAAGGCACTTCATCCATCAAGCCCACACACCCCAGAGCCTGGAAATGCCCATCGCTTTCTGGAAAGAATGTCGGAGGCAAGTGGCCCAGAAGCTTCTGTGGCTACTGAGATGCCCGAGGGAGGAGTAACCGTAATGCCTAATAGTTTTTGCCACCAAAGGGTGAGGGGTGTGTGTGCGTGCGTAATTTTGCCCCAAAGGGTGTGTGTTTGTTCATGTGTTTGTTCATGTGTGTGTGTGGGCTCTTTATGCACACCAGCTACATGAACTAAATCCAACTCTTTTCTTTTTTTCCTTTCACTTTATCTGGTCTGCGGATAATTGGCAGAGGATAATAATTGCGACACCTGTATAGCCGAAGCACCTGTCAACCCCCCCCAAAGCACCCCTCACACTGTATGGTCTCCCGGGCCTGAGTCCTTCTCTGTCCCCACCAGGAGGCTCTGATCATGGCCAGCGTGGAGCACCCCCACCTGGTGCGTCTCCTGGGGGTCTGTCTAAGCCCCGCCATCCAGCTGGTCACCCAGCTCATGCCCCACGGCTGCCTGCTCGACTACGTCCACGAGCACAAGGACAACATCGGCTCCCAGCTGCTGCTCAACTGGTGTGTCCAGATCGCCAAGGTAGGATGTGTGTGTGTGTGTGAACATGCGTTTGCCCCTGAGTTATGGACAAAGAACATATCAGGCTTATATCCTTATGAAAAACAAATCGATCCCCGATTCAATTAAATCATAATCCGAGCAATATGTTGCCTTCCCTCTTGTGCTTCCCTCTGTTTGCGTGCTTGTGTGTGTGTGTGTGTGTTTGTGCGTCATTTGCGTACAAAGACGCGTGTGTAGTCCTTGACCCCATTTGCGTTCACTTTGAATCCCCGGCAAATAGACTTGCGGGAGCCACTCACTTCGCCACTGACAGAAGCGTTGAAGATCCCTCTCTGTGTCCGCAAGGCGCGGCGTTGGGTGTCATTTAGGTTCTACTGTTCGAGCGGCATTAGTCCGGCTGCTACCACCGCGGGCTTAAAGGCCGCCAACGACAGGAAGCCTCCGGCCAAATTGCTGCTGTCCCACTGCGAGCGTCTACGCCCCCCCCCCCCCGCGTTTCCGAGCGATTCCAAATAGCTTGAGGAACCGATCACCCAAGCAGGTCACTCATAGCCTTAATTGGATTGGATTTGACTCGTGATGGGGAGATTGACCGATGAGCTGGGGGCGAGTGTGGGAACGGACTGAGGAGTCCCATAGGATCCGAAGAGACAATAGGGAGGAGTTAATTTAACTCTTAGGTGACAATAAATGAGAATTTCATTGTTTTACAACTTTAAATATGTGGTGGATGTTGTAGAATCCTCTCTAAAGTATTTTAAGCAATAACACCTCTCCTTCTAACCTTTCTTAACCAAATGAGACTGGAATAGTATTAACGAGTCCTCTTGGAAACCGAGGATGTTTAGGGTGGGGGGTTGTTTTGAGAGTGTCTGGAGAATGTACGAGGACACTACAAGTCAATGCAAACTGATGGCACTTGGAACACTGTTGTTGAAATAGTAATGAAACTTAAAACATTCCCTGCGGATGTCTTCTGGTCGTTTATGCAAGTAGTAAATGTCCTATTAAATGTCCTATTGCCCCTATAAGCTTCCATTTCATACTTCAGCTACATTTAGCCAGTGATAGTTAAAAATCAACTAGGGCATTTTCAACTGTATTTTTCATCAGTTGAGAGCGATTAAATTTAGTCAGTGCTAATGGAAGAAGATTCCTATTTTTATTTACGTTTTTATTATTTGCTAATAGAACCACTCACCGTGCACAGAACCTGGTGTATGTGATGGTAGTGGATGGCATGATGTAATACAGTCAACCTCTGTAGTTCGGCTTGTATAAGAGGGCAAAGACGAGGATGTTTACCACCGTTTTTTGTACACTGAATTGACTGGTTAAAATACAAGTAGTTGTGACGGTAGTTCACTGTCTATGACTTTCTGAGTCCATGATTGTGAGACAACACATTTATTCTGTAAGTCACTTCTTATCAAATCCAGTCAATAACCGGCAGATTTAGAAGCCAGTAGCGGCATATTTTTGTATGCGAGGAAAGATGCCTCCCAGGGTCAAGCGGGTGTCCTTACATTTTTTATTTTGTATGAAGTGATTTTAACGGAGGAGACCTCTCCGGTCACCTCTTTTTCCCCCGAAGGACCTTCTCAATCCGCCAGCGAGTGTCTGGCGGCTCAGACATCCCAATTACTCCGGCACGCACACCCACGTCGGCGCCTTCACACACAACCACGGCCCTGGAGGACTTGCCTGAAGGATCTTCTCGATTTACCAGAAGTGTTTTTCTACTCAGACGTCCCAATTACACCTACGAACACCCAGATGCACTCTCATACACGCCATTCCAATCAACCCCCCCCCCCTCTCCCCCACACCAGCACTACAGAGACACCAGTCCCCCTGAACGTGACCGGAATCCATACCCGTCACCTGTATGAGTGCCAGGGTCCTTCCACCACTCCAGTCTGACCGAGCAACGTGGATTCCTTTCATGCCGGGGATGGTGTTAAACCCTGCAGAGAGGGACAGACAGGGAATAACAAAGAGGAGGGGGAGAAAATGTGTGTGTGTGGGGGGGGTGGGGGGAGGTGGGGGTGGTGTGTATTCGTGCATCTGAGCGCGTGTCTGTGAGTTATGTTTGTGTCTCTCCTGATTGCCCTTCCCATCGTTCTCTGGCTACACCCACCCACGCCCTCTGAGGCCATGCCCCGCCTCCTGAGACCACCCTCCATGAGCTCTGACCCGGTCAGCTGACCTGCGTGCTGTGAATTGATTGGCTGTGGCCTTTGTGCAGTCAGTGGTTCTTCATCACGGCGCGTTTTGGGCATTGAGGTAATGGTGCTCGTTAATCTATGCCAGCACTCTCGAGGCCACGCCCACAGCCCCTTACATTCATCCGTTTCTATGCTCACACCTCCCTCTTTCCCTCCATGTCTCCCTCCTTCCCTCCCCATCTATCTGTCTCTCCCTCCCTTTCTCACTCTCTCTCCCTCTATTGCTTAACCTCTCCCTTCCTCCCTAACTCCCCATCTGTCCCTACTACACTCCCTTCCTCCTTCTCTTCCCTCCATCCCTCACCCTCTCTCTGCCTCCCTCTCTCCCGGTCTGTCCCCTTATACTCTATGTCCTCTCCTCCTTCTCACACTTTAATGGCCGTGTCGCTGCGTTGAAACAGTGAAAGGGTTAAAGACCGCTCCGATGGCAACCTGCTGTTCAGAAAAACTGTGCTAAAAATGGGTTAGGGTTAGCGAGGGAATGAGGGCTTACCACTAGGTTAGGTTTAGGGTTAGCGAGGGATGGAGGGCTCACCACTTTGTTAGGTTTAGGGTTAGCGAGGGATGGAGGGCTCTCCACTTGGTTAGGTTTAGGGTTAGGGAGGGAATGAAGGGCTCACCACTTGGTTGGGTTTAGGGTTAGGGAGGGAATGGGGGGCTCACCACTTGGTTAGGGTTAGGGAAGGAATGAAGGGCTCACCACTTGGTTAGGTTTAGGGTTAGGGAGGGAATGAAGGGCTCACCACTTGGTTAGGTTTAGGGTTAGCGAGGAATGGGGGGCTCACCGCTTGGTTAAGTTATGTGTGACCAGGCTCCCGTTTGCTCAAGCCAGCATTTCTTATTGAAGAGTTGAATAATATGAACGCAATAATTAGGTTTGGGATGCATTCCAATGAGGATATCAATCACTGGTTTAAACCTGGCGGGGGGTTCTCTCTCACGGACACTGACCCCCGTTGATAGGATGGGCTCCCTCTGGCCCATCGACGAGGACGAAGCTACACTCATATCCGGGGCCTCGGAAACCACATGAGATGGAAGCCAATGGTGGGAAAAGACGAAGGCTGAACCCCCTTGGCCGCCCCTGGGTTTCCTCTGAACCCCCTCCGGCAGCCCCTGGGTTTCCTCTGAACCCCCTCCGGCAGCCCCTGGGTTTCCTCTGAACCCCCTCGGCCGCCCCTGGGTTTCCTCTGAACCCCCTCGGCCGCCCCTGGGTTTCCTCTGAACCCCCTCGGCCGCCATGCCATGGGAGGAACAGGGGGTTCGCCGCGTGACTCCCGTTCGCCTCCCTAGTCTCCCACATTGTGCCACACCGGGCGGTTCTTCTCTTTGCTTAGTCGGTAAAAACTTAAGTAAATAAAGGGGATTTTCCAATTTGACCGGTGATCTCCGAAGTCTTTGTGTGTGCACAGTGTATGTGTGTGTGTGTGTGTGCATGGTGTGTGTGCCTGGGCTTACAGGGCCCCAGTGTCATTGCCCATCTTCTCCCACCATCCCTCTCTCTCTCCCTGTGCCGTGCTAACACAACTCCTCGGGCCTCATTAGCACTGCCTTAAGTCCTGCACATTTCCTCTCCTCCCCCCCACAGCCCGTCTCCCCTTTTGCTGCTCCCCCTCTTAAACCTCGTTCCCATCCGATCTCTCCCTCTCAGTTCATGAATCCCAATGAGTCCACGCAGAAACACACACACACACGTCTGTGTCAACCTTCATTTGCTGAGTTGGAGTATTTAATTTGGCCAACTCTGTCTCTCTCACAGTCCCCCCCGTGACCTCTGAAAATCACCGCATCCCACAATAAACGAGCGAGTCGTTTTTTGGGAATATATATTCTGATTTGAGCTGGCTGGCTAGACACATCCTCTGGGATATCCCATGTGCCGGTTGAGCTAACAGAAACACATGTCCGGACCCTCTGGAGAGACCCCCCTCCCCCTCCCCCGGGGCCCAAACCCACCCCCTGAAAACGGGAAGGAGGCAGCGGTTGTTGTAGCGGGAACACGGCGTTAGGCTCCGGAGTCTCATCAATGCGCTGACCAAACGATTCGTTCTTCCAGGACTGGTGACTGTTCAGCCGCAGGTATATCAAATCCTCCTTCACGGATGCTCTCGGTGGTAATGCGCGCTTCGGTGTGTATTTGGACGTTCTTGCCTGTCTTGTGTGTTTGTGTGTGTACATGTGCGTGCATGCTGATGCCACGGAACGAAAGAGCTTATGGCTTCCTCCGAGAGGGCCGGGAAGGGAGAGGGTACATAGCTAAGCCTCAGATCTTTCTAATGATACTGGAGGATCAGCCACACTAATGAATACGCGGAGCCGGGATTTACACCGGCGCGGCTACGGATGTGAGGGGTGGGATTGAATCGGTCACCTCTCCTCCCGAGTCCTTTGTGAGAGGATATACCGGCACGGGATGAATGCTAAGCTAAAGGAAACGTGAGAAACGCGGGTGCCGCGATATCAGACTACGCTCCCGCGGGGTGGGTGGGGGTATTAATGCTTTATTCATTTTACTATTTGGAAAAATTCTCCGCATCAGAATGTAATTAGGTCCAAGTGGATACACGACTGACTAGGAAACACTCACGCCGTGTTAGGGCCCTGGGAGTGTATTCCGGTTGTTATGCCGATCGCCGCTAAACACTGTTAGCCAAACCCCCCTCGTTCGCGGTCATCACTAGCGGTGGAAGATGGGAGGATTACAGCGGGGGTGGGGCATCAATTACAAAACGCTGAAGTACTTAAGTTGCTTTAGCCTGGCCTGAGGCTTCCCCTCACCGACCATAAACCCCCCCCCCCAAACTGACAGCTCAGCTGGCTCATCGAACAAGCGCTGAGAGGGAGGAACGGCGCCGTGAATGTATGGTGCACAATGCCATTGGAAATTAGACCAGAGGAAAACACTGTAATTATATTTCCATGTTAGGAAAAATGCGTAAGGGGGACCGTTACCGGTGACAGGCCGCGTGGTTAAACCGTGTAATCTTTGTTCGACGTTTGATGAGCGAACCGTAATTATTCCCGCTTAATGCATCCAATTCAGAACTGGCGTCCTTTGTCTGTTCTCCTCTGTTCTTAACCTCCGCCCCTTTGGGGACCGGTAGCGCGCGCACGCGTTCACAACATACTGACTAATATATGTGTTTAACGCATACACACTGGTGGTGTTGAGCACTTAAAGTTAAGTAGTTTAAGTGCCTTTGGAAAGTATTGAGGCTCGTTGACTTTCTCCATGTTTTGTTGTGTGATGAACTTTAAAAATTGGACTTGAATCGACACACAATGACCCATAATGACAGCTTTTTTTTATAGAAATGTGTGCCTATTTCAAAACAAAATGGCTCTCTAAACTATTCCCCTCTTGGTGTTTCCAAGTATTACTGTGTTACAACATGAAATCAAAATGCATGAACAAATGACGTTTTTGTCACGGATCAACACAAACAATTTCGTAACGCTGAAGTGAAAAATGTTCGTGCGGAATTTCACCCACTTTAGTCAATATTTGGTAGAGGCACCTTTGCCAGAAATTATAGCCATGTGTGTATTTTGTAATACTAGTTTTGTAGATTTTCTTTGCTAAATCACGTTGGTTGGGTTCCTTTGGTGAACCGCAATTTTCAACTTTTTTCTAATATTTTCACACTGATTACAGTTTTGGAAAAGTCCAATGGGGGTGGAAACTTTTGAGACCTACTGGGAATAAGAATTTAGAGCCTTTATTCAGAGCTTTGTAGTAGAGCTTTTGTTAGTGATCACAGCTTAGAATCTTCTTAGGTATGCCTCGACTAGTTTTGCACACCTGGATTTGGGCAGTTGGTCTCATTCTTCTTCTTAACTTTTGTAATCCCCATAGCGTGATGCCCCCACTGCTAGGCTTTACCTTAGGTGTGAACTCTAATTAAATTCTAGAGATAGCTGAAGAATAATCAAAAGACTGGATGCATCTGAGCTCAATTTGGAGTGTCATGACAATGAGTCTCAATACCTCTGTACATACGTTGATTACATTTTTTCTAGAAACACTTAGAAAATTTGGGGTATTGAGTGTAGACTCATTGTAAAAAATATAAATATTTAATTAATTATAAAATAAGGGTCTTCTGTAATTTAACGTTTTTAACACCTGTGTATGAACCACGCCATGTATAAACAGCACTGTTAATTGTATCGCTTTATGTGTATACAAACCTGTATAAAAACCATATTAGCCGCAGAACGTATTAACCACTGTGATAAAAAAAAAACATTCTGGGTATAGGCTGTGGTATAAAAACGTGAATCATGGTAACAAAGAAATGTTAGGGTAGTTAGTGTCTGTAGTAGTGTCTGTAGTAGGGTATGAATTTCCAGGTTTGAATTTGATGTTACCATTGTCGAGGCACAATTTTTTTTTAACCTGGTCGATTGTCTTTGGGATGCCTTCAAACCTTTTAAAATGGATTTAGTCCCTACTTGGCCTTAGAGTCACAGAAGACACCAGAATAATGCCATGGCAACCACGTTTGCTGTGATTGGTGATGACAAAACTTCCTCCATAAAATATTAAATACAGACTCTTCAAACAAATTAATTTGGTAGAAATCAGGAACATTGCTTTGCCCTCGCTAGTAATCTTACCCCAAAACGCAAGCGTATTATTGACATTTGCTCATATGAATTCTGCAAAGGGTATAGTTTTATTGCCTTTGTGCGCAGTGACATTTGTGAGGGTGGTATGGGGGGGGGGGGCTCGTTAGTAGCCCACCTTGGATATGTTGTCGCAGGGGTCAAAAACCCAGACGAATCTATAATTAGGTACCCTAGCAGTCAAATGCCCGTGTCTGATGTAAGTATGGTCTCCTAGTTGATCATTCCCAGGCCTTCCTAAACACACTCACACACGCACACACACTGTCACTGCTGCCGGGAGATGTCGCACAGTGAGAAAAGACACCTTTGAGAGAGATGGATGGAAACACTTCCCCTAAGCTGGCATTACATTGTGGCTGAGTGGATGGGAAATGGCCCTTCACAAGCACGTTTCATTGATGTCGCGATGGCCGATATTTCACAGTAGTGTTGAACGCGTCGGTTCGAGGGCAGTCCATTCTACAGTGTTTTGGGATGAGTCGTGGCGCTGTCTGCGGAGAGTTCCTGTGTTGAGAGGGTTTGTTGTCGGTCGTCATGACGCTCTGTCATAGTTTTGATAGATCAGCTTCTGTTGACTCAGCTCCCTGGGATTTCACCTAGGGAGCTGTCACGTTGCATGGGTATTTTTCTTCCCCCCTGGCCGGATGACGTCAGCAGGAGACCAGCTTCATCCCCACGTGTGCACCACTTTTCACAAACACTTAGACCCTCAGAAAAACGGCGTGCTTGGGCTACCTGAGTGGGACCATTGTTGGCGGGCCTTATCAGGCGCTAGGCAGCGCTGAGCTCGCGGGCCACTTCTCAAGGATGCTATTGTCACACGTTTGCCACTCCCCTTTTCACTGCCACGGGAGCAAGAGCAACGCGCTGTGCAACGTCCTTATCAGTCCCTGTGGAAACAGGCCTACTGCTGTGTAGCTCTGTAAATACATTTAGCCCAGCGTTGGAAGTAGCCACCTCCAATCAAGGATATCAATAGAAAATGCTTGGTTTTACCAGTTTTAGCCTACTTTTAACCTACCTTTTAACCTACCATCAAACTGTTTTTAGCTGAAATTCTCAACCAAATAACACAATCGACCACGTAACACAGTTGACCACGTAACACCATCAACCACGTAACACAGTTGACCACGTAACACCATCAACCACGTAACACCATCGAACATGTAACACCCTCGACCACGTATCAACCGTTAGAGGTGTTATCCCACGATCCCCCGCCCCCCCAGTCCTCTGTAATCTCCCTGCCGCCTTATCTTGTTTTTGCCGTGTCCTTCCCGCACTCCCTGCCACATTCCCGCTGTTTCGCTCGGCTCCTCCCCCCCACTGCCTGTTTCCCGATGGGGATCTTTAACACACGTTAGCTCCTTTTTCGGGGGTGTGTGCGTCATGTTTGTTGCCTCCTAATCGTTCTGATCTCCGTTCAGCCGTGCAAATGAAGCGCGGAGGCCTGGCCCGTTCCCCAGTGCACCCTTGAGGACCTTTGACCTCCATCAGTGTGGCGCTCCAAGCAGGGCGCCGGGGAGCGGTGCAGCGTGTGGTCTTGTACATATTGAGGGAAGCGAAGAGATGTAAATACGGAGCAGCTTACACACATGCTCAGCCAGACACATGGACGTCAACTGCGGAATATTCAGTATTCCCGCCCTCTGAGCAAAATCTCGTTAGCAAGGGATCCCACGCTGTGACCTCGGATGGTCTACCATTCCCAGCGTGCACTCACACACACTTACACACACTGCTCTCACACAAATACACACTCCTCCTCTGTTTACACACACTCCTTGTTAACATACATCGTCATCTTCTTGTTCAGAAAAGAGAGCTCCATTAGTTTGTTTGCCCCAGTCACTCAGTCTGTCCTGGCCACATCATTTCCAAGGGCCTCTTGAGACAACATTAAAATCATAATTGAGAATTCTGAATATCTGAAAAGGAGTGGAAAATAACATACATGCTGCTCTTTTTTGTTCACCGGGTTTGTTTTGTGCTGAAATATTAGAGTCTGGGCCTTGTTCGGAGCATCGTGTTCTGAGTATGAATAGAATATGGATTAATGGAAATGCTCATTCATCGGGATTCAAACCGCGGTCAAGCGCTGTGTCACTGTGGAGCCTTTTGTATCAGCATACACTTGTAGGAGGGGTGAATGAAAGTTTGCCACTTAGAAGGTTACTCAGGGGACAGCTGGGAAAAGTACTGCATGGTAATATAACCTTCGTGATTAATTGACATGGCCATTTCTGAACTTACCATGTCTTTAATTTTGAGCCATTCCTCTGTCAACAAAATGTATTTACAAGTGGAGAACATTTAAAACAACTGCCAACACGCCCAGGTCAGGCCGTTAAGCCCAAGAGCAGATCAGGCCGTTAAGCCTGAGAGCGGGTCAGGCCGTTAAGCACCAGGTTAAGCCCAAGAGCGGGTCAGGCCGTTAAGCACCAGGTTAAGCCCAAGAGCGGGTCAGGCCGTTAAGCACCAGGTTAAGCCCAAGAGCGGGTCAGGCCGTTAAGCACCAGGTTAAGCCCAAGAGCGGGTCAGGCCGTTAAGCACCAGTTTAAACCCAAGAGCGGGTCAGGCTATTAAGCAGCAGGTTAAGCCCAAGAGCGGGTCAGGGCGTT
>JACXGK010002197.1:0-19481 GCA_016801125.1 Novumbra hubbsi | reverse complement strand
TCTACGCGGACAGGGGAGTGGCCGCCAGTAGGCGGAGACGTGACAGCATGTTTTTTAAGAAAGAGTGAAATAAAACCACTTGGAAACAGATCAGGGGTTTTGCCACTCTTTAAAGTTAGATTCCTTCGTGCCAAATCACTACCTTCAGAAAATCTGAATTGTTTTTGTTCAGTTGCTCTCGTTTTACACAGATTCAGTTGTCGAGTGTGGAAAGGGGAGAAAACCCAGCTTGTTCTTTGGCTACCTCGGGAGAAACATTGTGAAAGATACATATTGTGTGGCAACAACCTTCCCCGGGGACCTGCAAAACATAGCATCTGATAAACTAGCTCTTTTGTTTGGTAGTCATGGAAGCTGATTATGATGAAGCTTGAGTTGGGCTAAGCCCCCAGGTAGTTGACACTTGGCAACTGACAAAGTAGCATACTCTCCCAGGACCTTAACAGAGAGGGTGGAGAGGAAAGTTGTGCGATGAGGGCCAGTGATTGAGGTTTTGATGATTTACATTGTGAAGAGTTATCGGGGAACCTGATAGCAGTGGATTAGTTGGCCACTGTCAAATTCTCTTCATGAGAGTCCTTCTTAGCCATTGCAGGCTGATCTGTAGATATCTCACCAAATAATGTGTTATGAAATCAATATATATATATATTTGACACAAGCAGAATAAGGGAAATTCTTTTTTTTCTTTTTGATGAAGAACTCTGTTTAAACAGGATGATCAAATGTTTGATGCTTATTGGTTGATGTGGTATATTGCTGGGCCCTCCAACAACTGTATCCAGGCATTCTGCATTGCGTCTCATCTAAGAAAATCCATTAGGCTTGGTAAATGTGTTATCTCCCTCTTATTTTGAAAGTCATTTTCATCATATATGTCTTTAAAGTGTTTCATTTTTAGCTTCGGGTCACTGTAGAAAATATAGTGAAAGATATAATGCCGTGGTGATGGAAATTATATGTAATGCCAGTCATATTGTAGTGTTGTAGCTCTCCAACGCACTTACCTGCCGATAAACTGGGTTCTCCGGTCCAGGAAATCAGCTAGTGTAGGACTGGGTACCGGTTGCTATGACAGCCGATGATGACACGTTGTACAATGTCACACTGGCTTATCCTGGTCAACCCCGGAAAATGACTTCCAACATGCATTAGGAAGTATTGTATTTAATACCATGCACATACCGCATTTGACCTTCATGAATCAACGACTGGGACATTTGGTAAAGAATGGATGGATGTGAATGGAACGTAATGTCTACATGGGAGGCTTCTCAGTTCTTGAATAGCACTGGAAGGATGCCTTAAGTTGTTCTTTGACCAGTTGTTCCAAGCATTATCTTCACCTCCCGATCTCTGCATTGGGCGTACACTGTTGTATGAGAGGTGAGGCTGGAGAGTTGTCATTGACTAACAATTGGTTTTTCGGTACTCTGGCTTGATTGTGTTTGATTTGCATCTGCAGAGCACTTAAGTTAAGGATTCCCCACTCTTCCTCTCTCTCCCCCTCTCCCTCTCTATCCCCCCCTCTCTCTTCATCTTTCTCTCTGCCTCAATCCCTCTCCCTCTCTCTCTATAGATGCCCATTAAGTGGATGGCTTTGGAGTGTATCCACTACAGGAAGTTCACTCACCAAAGTGACGTGTGGAGCTACGGTAAGTCTCTGACATCTGTGCCAGACAATAACCGCGCGCCTGGCTAGCCGACGGGCCGCCACTGATTGGAGGAAATGACCAGACTTCCTGTTTCTCTCTGGTTGACCCGTTCGTTCTGCCGGGCTCCGCGTCTCGCCCCCTCTCAAGGCGTGACCATCTGGGAGCTGATGACGTTTGGGGGGAAGCCGTACGACGGCATCCCGACGCGGGAAATCCCGGACATCCTGGAAAAGGGCGAGCGCCTGCCCCAGCCCCCGATCTGCACGATAGACGTCTACATGGTCATGGTCAAATGTACGTCCGGAGCCCCGGGGGCTCGTCCAGTTCCTCTCAGGGGGGGTTCATGTTGTCGGTAAAACCCGCCGAACGCGAAATGTGTCCGGAGGTCGGCGTTAGTGGGGCGGTTTAGGAGCCAGAAATTGCTCATTTCAAAAGAGACGGAGCGGATTGAGCGACTTGGGAAAGGTGCAGAGAAAATTGCAGAGACTGTTTTTTTGTGTGTGGGGGGGGGGCAGGGGGGGGGGGGCAGGATAGCAGATGACAGTGTGCTTGTAGCCTTTGATGTCTCCTCTGTGTCGCGGGTGAGGATGACTCCAAACACGACGTAGATCCCCCCGTGACGCTGAGTGACTTGGACACCCCATAGATGCGTATTCCCCCATCGCTCTCGCTCATCATTTCCACAATGCAACAAGCCCCGACCACCCCTGCCCTCCCTCCCTCCCGACACACACAAACACACACAAACACACACAAACACACATGCACGACATGTCACTGCTCCTGGCGCTCTGCCTCAATCCTGTCATGCCGTGCACGCACACCAACACACACACACATCCCACCCACGGCGCAGCCCCCACCCCATCTCGAGTGCACAAAAACACACGCACACACGCGCACGCGCTAATGACAGATTGAAGGGGGTATAAAATTAGCTGGGAGGTCAAGCATAGGAGCCTCTCTCGCTCTCGTCACTCGGCTGGCTGCGGGGTGGGGTGGTGAGGAGGAGGGGGGGGGGTGGGGTTGGGGGGGAGCCCACCATCTTAATAGGAGCATTAATTCTAATTACATGTTGACTGTGAGCTGTTGTTTGGGATTTGATTCGCTGTAACACCCGCGCCCTTGTGCCTGGTGAAAAATTGATGGAGATGAAATGGAGTTTGATTGCTCGAGTAATTGCCGCTCATTTAGATAATGCGTCAGTGCCCGCGTGTTGGTTGGAGGGGAAATGAACAGTGAGGAATGCGAGGGAACAAGAGAAGGAAAGGGGAGGGGTGAGGAATAAAGTCAGCCTGCTCGCTAAGGTAAGTAGGCGTGATTTAAGAAACGGTAGACGTTTCAGATCTCTCTTTCTCCTTCTCTGCCTCCCTCGTTGTGCGTCGTCCTTTCTTTAAAGCCCACCCTGCATTCGTGTGCTTCGTGTCAGCCAATGAGAGAGCTGCATTTCCTATTAGCCTTAGGTTCAGGCGGATTCTGTTATCTTGGATCAGCCGTCACCACAGTGATCGGTGACAACCATTCCTCCGGGGAGGCGGTGAAATGACATACCGGAAGCTTTTTCCCGTGGGGGCCCGAATGAGGAGGCACAGTATGAGGTGTGAAGCGGTGGGCTCGATCCATCTGAGTCTTCCTCTACCCTGCACTTCGCTCTCTACCTTCATCTAAATGCACCTTCTTTACCCTCCCTGTGCCTGTCTCCTCCAGGTTGGATGATCGACGCGGACAGCAGGCCAAAGTTCAAGGAGCTGGCGGCAGAATTCTGTCGAATGGCCCGAGACCCCCAGAGATACCTGGTCATCCAGGTACCTCTCAAATGAAGCAATAAACCATGACACACTGTGGTTCCAATATAGGAAATCGCTCTTACAGCCCCGAGACGAGGGCCTGCACACAGCCGTCACCCACGATATATGAGCCATAACATAAACTGGTTGTTAATGTACAGGTATTAGGACAGTAAATCCAAAATAGCAAATTTTTGCGGTACACTCAAGGCATATTTAAATGCAATTAAACAAAGACAATTAGGCAAGGATTCAGACGGTCAACTTTAATTTCTGGTTGTTTCAACACATTTAGGTTTTACCAAAGAAGAATAACAGCACGTTTATAGATCCATTTATAGTTCCATCCCCCCATGTCAGTGTTGTGGACAATTGTACTTCATACAAATCTAAGAAGCATAAAAGCTACTGTACATCCCTTGCATGCAATAACAGCAGTCTGCGAACCTTTGACATCACTCTTGTCATCATCCGTTGAGATGCTCTGCAAAGCCTTTACTGCAGACATGTTTAACTGTTGCTTATTGTGAAAAGTGTCAGTCTCTTCATCAGCAAGTAAAGTGCATGTTTAATCAGAAGATTTGACTTGGCCGGTCGTAAAACTTTCCGCATTTAATTGTACATTGATAGCCGAGATGGTTCGGCACACTTCATTCTGCTGCTGCCGTCATCCTTTACGCCATCAATAAAGATGAATGAGCCTGTTCCAGAGGCAGCCAAGCATGCCCATGTCATGGCACTACCTCCACCAAGCATGCCCAAATCATGGCACTATCTCCACCAAGCATGCCCATGTCATGACACTACCTCCACCAAGCATGCCCATGTCATGGCACTACCTCAACCAAGCATGCCCATGTCATGGCACTACATCCACCAAGCATGCCCATGTCATGACACTACCTCCTCCAAGCATGCCCATGTCATGACACTACCTCCACCAAGCTTCACAGATGACGTGGAATTCACTGGATTGTCTGCACCCTTTTTCCATCCCTTTGTTAAAAGTCCACCATCTGTCTATAAACTGTACTGGCGGATACTGGTGATTTTGAGCAAATTCTTATCTGGCCTTTCTGTTTTGGTTTTTGAGGTTTGCATTTTGCAGTGGTGTCTGTGTAATTTGGCTGCCATAGGATTCTCTACAAACAGTAGATTGTGGCACTCCGGCATTCTGGAGGTTGTTGGCGGTTCCACTGACATTTATCTCAGGGTTGGTTTTCTCAGGTACTGTCATTTTTCTGTCATCAACTGCTGTTTTGCTGGGCCGACTTGGTCGTTGCCAACTGAAGAAGATTCCAGTAGTTTCTTTTTTTTTCAGACTGTCAGAATGTTGATTTAGGATATCCCAACTGTTGTGCTACGAGTCTCACTGAGCTCCTCTTTTCTTTTATCATCCACATTATTAGCTTTTATTCATAGACTGCTACACCAAGCACAGAGTCTAAAGGAGCAAAATATGGAACTAAGACTGTTGTTAGACAAAGATAATAATATTTATGCTAGCACGAATTGGGGGATGGAACTCTGACTTCTATTCCTGGTGGGTGAAAGGTGTGTTAAAACGAACTGTTCTGTACTTTTGCCTCATTCATCTTTCAATTGTATTTTCGTATTCCTTGAGCATACAGCAAAAATAGCTAATTTTACTGTACTGTCTAATTTTACTGTACTGTTCCACCGGAATAGCTAATTACGGTGGAACCCATAAAAATGCAATACCTGTGTATTATCAGGAACAACCACCAATCACCATTTACCTCTACTCTATAACGCTCTGTTTGATGATGCGTTATACAATCGACTCGAGGTGAAAGTCCTGTTTATGAGTATTCCTGAATCACATGAGTAAATGTTCCAGCAGCAGAGTCCAAAGCTCTTGTTAACGCCAAGCTCAGGTTCAACACAGTGCCGAACCGTAAATGCTGCGTGCATAGCCAAACATGTTTCTACTGTGCGCCTGACTTGAGCAGGACCCATGAGGTGACGGTCAATGCCAGGTGTGTCTTCATCCCCGTGTCCCAGGGCGACGACCGCATGAAGCTGCCCAGTCCCAACGACAGCAAGTTCTTCCAGAGCCTGTTGGACGAGGAGGACCTGGACGCCTTCATGGACGCCGAGGAGTACCTTGTGCCCCACCACTTCAGCATGCCTCCGCCCTTGTACACCGCCCGGCCCTGCGTCGACTCCAACCGGGTAGGTCGTAGCGACCCCCCCCCCTTGCCCGTCCCGCCGGCGCACGCCCCTTGTCCCTCAACACCGGATCCGCCGTCGGCCTTGTTTGCATTCGTCTGACCGCAGTCCGGCTCCGTCTCCGCGGCCCAGCGCTTCGCCTCCGAGGCCCAGCCTCGTCACGCCCCCCCCCTCCTGTCTCATTACGCGGGCCTCCGTGTGCAAATTGCAGCCTCTCCACTAAAGTCCCGCCGTCGTTTGCTCAGAGACTACGCGTCCGCCGCTTGGTTATTTGCTCTGTTGCTCTGCCCGGACCGTGCTCCTGCATATCATATTGATCCGCGTGCCCGTTAGCTGGCGGGCATTAGACGGCGCCGTGGTTCTGGACGCAGACACACAAACACACGCGTGCACGCTGAAATGTCAGGAGTCAACATTCAGAATGAAAAGTCTTTTTTATTACACGGTCAGACTAAGAAAAGGCTGACCAAACGTGGAGTGAAAAGAACGTTCACTTTGAATCAAAACAACAGCACCGCCGGCACAGTCTGGGGAAGTAGACCGGTTTTCGCGAAGCCTCGCGAAAGGCACCCTATTCCTTGTTTAGACCCCTACTTTATCGGAGCAGTACACTACACTGAAATAATAGCAGTATGCCATTTGGAACGCGGCCCGGTGTAATTTGGAATAATTTGCTCTTCTGATTGTACTTCATCAGATGAGAGGATAATGGGGGCTTTTTAAAAACTTGAAGAGAGAGAGGGATGAATAGACAGGTCAGGCTGGAGGAGGAGGGGAGATGATTGCAGGACGATGGAGTGATGATGCGAGGGAGGGAAAGCAGAAGGAGTGGGTGGAGAGAGATATAACCCCAGCACCACCTCGAAGCTGCATCTTTCCTTCGATGTGTACTTGTTGCTTCCCAGCAGTTGACTAATATTTGCAGTAAAACATAGCCGGCAATAGGATCACTCTCTGAGATACACTGGCGAGCGGCTCCACTAGTAATAGCTTCAGGCTAACCTGGAAAACATCAGGGAAATACTCTTGACCTATAAGTCACGTCGTGTCTCGGTTTGTTGTTGTTTTTCAAGCGTTCGGGTGTTTGAATTCCAACACTGTTTTCTTCTCTTTCTTTCCATAAGTCCCCTTTGAACCAAAGAGAAACTTAGTTTCCAACAGCATGTTGGTTCATGGAATCAAACGTTTTTCATCTCATAAGCCGCGTCTAAACATTGTTCTTTCGGTTGAACTAGCCGCATACGTGGACTCTCTTCTAAGCAGCGTTTATCAATGAGAATAATACATTAGATTATATACACGAAGAAACATCAGTGACTTGTGCGAACGGCCTCGGTACTGAAACAGTTCGCGCCCTCCTCGCCATTGGACTAGATCTCTTCCCGCAAACTCTCGTGTCTCGTTTTTTCCACAGAACCAGTTTGGGTACCGGGACGGTTCTGGCTTAACCCACGAGGACGGCCCGGTGTCCCCGGCCTGCGTCCCCTCCCCGGACTCCACCGGCTCCCAGGGGGCCGCCCAGGAGGCCCCGGGAGACCCGCGCTGCAACGGCACCCTGCACAAGAAGAAGGCCCAGGCCCGGCCCGGGACGGAGGACCACAACGGTCAACGGTACAGCGCCGACCCTACCGTGTGCCTGGGGGACCGGGTCGGGCCGAGGGAAGACACGGACGAGGACGGCTACATGACACCAATGAAGGACAAGACCTCATCAGGTAGGTTGTCCATCTGTGGGCTGGTAACCGTGACACAAATGAAGCCCCATCCGGGACTAAGAAGGGCTTGCACAGTTTATATTCCAGGGTGATGCTTAATCTGTGTCTGGGGAAACCCGTCTGGAACTGAGCTGTTCTTGACAAGGGACGCCTCAGAAGAGAGCAAATATTTGTTTAATGCTGTAAAACAGGCCATAGAGACACAGGCCGATAGCCACAGTATTGTGCAAATGTCTGAGGCCTACATTTCCATAGTTATTTATTTACGCTATTGACATTTGGAACACCGTTTCACCTAACCTTGTTGTGTATAGCAACGAAAGGGTTTTGTTTAGTAGTGGAAAGGCTTATATTACAGTGTTCAAAGCAGCAGTATCCCTTTTGTAATCTTCCATTTATTCATTCACTGCTAAATTCACAGTAGGATTTTTTTTTCTCTGTCATCTTTGAACAATGGCCCACAGTACCCCCAGTCATTTTTGCATTGTAGTATAATTCTTCATTTTTCAAAAGCTATTGATTTCCTCTGTACTGCGTGCTGACTCGGAGCATTGTAAAGTCTAACTTTATCTTGGATATTACAGAATCGTTAGTTAGGACTTTGATCGTAGGCTATTTCACTCAGTCAGTCGCAAGCAACGTTATCGACTTTGATTTGTGGGAGAAGCTGGAAATATAACAAAGCCCTGAGCAACAGCAAAAAACCAAAACGGGTGCAATGTCAGAGTTTGAAAGAGTCGAGGAGTGGGAAGGAGTGGAGCGATCGATAGACTCCAAAACCCTACCATAATAGTTCCTGGCAGCAGTGGTCTTTCACCTCGCCCGCTGCTGTGAGAGGACACTGCCAAGGGACGGGTTGGCACGGTGCCCGTCAGGTTTTCGGTGTGGATCGTTTTTCCTGCCCGCTTGCTTTCCTTCTGTTCTGCCCTTCTCTCGCTCACTGGTTCCCCTCTGTTTTACTGTCCTCCCGTGTCCGTCCGTCTCTCTCTCTCCCTTTCACGCCCTCCCTCTTTCCGTCTGCCCCCCTCCCACTCTCTTCCGCTTCCAGACTATCTGAATCCGATTGAGGAAAACCCTTTCGTGGCGCGGCGTAAGGCGGGCGAGGTGCACGCGCTGGACAACCCGGCCTACCACAGCCCGCCCAGCAGCCAGCCCAAGGGGGCGGAGGACGAGTACATCAACGAGCCCCTCTACCTCAACACCTTCCACAGCCCGGCGGACCTGGGCCTGGAGGCCCTGAGGAAGAACGGCGGCCTCCCGCCGCAGACCGTGGCGTCGACCGTCGCCGCCGGCTCCCACCCCCAGCTCACCCTCCAAACGGGCCTCCCGTATTACCCGCCGGCGCCGGGCTCGCCTTCCGGGCTTCAGGGGGGGTGTCGCCACCCGCCCCCGGGACACCTCGTTCACGCGCTCCACAGCAAAACCGGCGGCTCGCCGCCGCGGGCCCACGCCGCCCTCCAGGGTCACCAGTCCCGCCCCATTCAGTGCGGCGGTGGTCCCTCGGTTGTCCAGGTCGGCCAGCCCGAGAGGTTCGGCGCCAAGAAAGGCTCCGTCTCCGAGGACGAGAGGGGCGCCGCGCCTGCCTGCCAGGGACACGCCAACCACCCCGGTGGCATGCTGAAGCAGGGACACGGGCACCAGACGGCGGGCAAAGCGGCGGGCAAGAAGCTCAAGGTGACCTTTGACAATCCGGAGTACTGGCAGCACAGCCTGCCGCCCAAGCCGCTGAACCAGGCGAGTAGCGCCCACGAGGGCACATCAGCTGCCGGCCAGACGGGCAGCGCCAACGCCAAGTTGTTCTACAAACAGAACGGGCGCATCAGGCCGTCAGTGGCCGAAAACCCGGAGTACCTATCCGAATTCTC
This sequence comes from Novumbra hubbsi, assembly GCA_016801125.1. Taxonomy (NCBI): domain Eukaryota; kingdom Metazoa; phylum Chordata; class Actinopteri; order Esociformes; family Umbridae; genus Novumbra; species Novumbra hubbsi. The sequence goes on along the minus strand of JACXGK010002197.1, from coordinate 10,266 downwards.
GTCTAATCTCAAGCCGGGCACAGTTCTGCCCCCTCCCCCGTACCGACAGAGGAACACAGTGGTGTAAAACCCAAGTACATGCTATACCACCCTACATCCCCTGTTCTCTCCAGCTCCTGGACCAGCCAGCACCGAGTCCTTTCTGGTTTCCCTCTTGATGGGGGGCATTAACGGCCCATTAAAACAGTTGGCCTCCCCCGAAACACACCCCGTCTTTGTATAATGTCCTACCATCCAACACTTGAATTAGCTAATTTGCTAATGCGCGGATGAGGAGCTATCGATTAGCTATCGCTAATCTCGCGGATAAGGAGCTAGCGATGGCTACCCAGAGTTCCACCAGCCAAGCCCAGGCCAAGCTCCACCTCCTCACCTCCAGGATGGCAACCTAACTGGCACATTAACAGTAATAACCACCAGACAACGACCAGTGCTAGCCGCGTAGACCACTGCAACGTGTACAAAGGCTGGACTGAGAGTGGCGGCTCAAGGCAAGCGTTGAGGAGAAATGTGACACGGTAAATGCTTGACAAAACAGGACCGTTGTCTTCACAACGCACGGACGGTCCGAGAGCCTCTCGGGAAGGTGTGAGAGAACTGCGATAAGGAACATGAAGACGAGAGGCGGAAAAGAGGTGTCAAACGAAGTACTACACAAGGGAAAGACAGCCAGCCACTATTGTTAGGCTGGAATGTTCCTCACATAGGAGCCACGAGTTTGTAGATAGTGCATTACCATCACTTTAGCGTTACTTACAGTATTTACGGCAACTAGCTCTGTGGTGACCGAGCCCGGTACTGTTTTCCATATTTCATTTTGTTTCTGAAAGTATTTATATAATGTGTTCGGAACCTTAACTACTTTGACAACGCAGATGATCCATCGCGTCCTTTTTTTAGTGAGTAATTCACCTGTGTTATACGTTGTTCTTGCGATAGTGCTTATCACAACTAAAACTACTGCAAACCAAGTGGGTGGATTACAAACAAATCTTAATATAATTTACTTAATCACTGGCTTCAATGGAAAGTGTGTCGTTTTTTCTTTTCTTTTTTCAATTATCCCTCTCAATAGAATCTTCATGGCTCGGGAGCGAGGTCATGCAGAGAGTGGCCCAACACAGTGACACAGAGTTTATGGGGAGAGCTTGCAATGCAGGAGGATAATGAGGAGGACTGCTGTAGCATACGAAAACAGTCTCCGATATAACGACATGTATTATGAACGGTAATACAAGGTGTGGGGGGGGGGGCTCCATCAGTGTAAACACAGACGACACAGCTTCAGCAACCCGGCGACAGAAACAAAATCACACACTCCTAAACTAACAAACACAGTCGGTTTCACGGGAAAAGCTGTCCGGAGCGATGGCTGATAACAGGGAGATATCAATGGACTTTTACTGGGAGGGCGGTTGAGAAACTTGGACTGGGGGGCCGAAGGGAAGAGCGAGAGAGTGGTGCTGCATCGGTGTTGCCCAAAGGGAATCACCACAGAACACATCACCCATAAAGGCCCTGCTGACCTAAGCCAATGAACTGTGGAGATGCTTCATCTTGCCAAGTGTCTTTAACCCCCGGCACCTCCGGCTTCAGCCAAGGGGTTTCCAACTCCTGAAGCGAGATCAAAACTCTCAAAGATCCAGAGGTTTGACTCCGAGACTACCTGTGCGACATCGCCAAGAAAGAGTCCCTCTGTTCTCCGAGGCCACGGTAACTTGTGAATTCAAATGGGTTTTCTAGGAGGATTTTTCCACTCCCCCATTGAATTTGAATTCCACCAACTGAAGACGGAACAACCCCGCGTGATGTGAAGAGCATGTCTGTGCCAAATGAAGTACTGCGAGGGAGGAGGTCTCGCGCCTATACTATTGTGTTTCGTAATAATACGTCAGGTGTTACTCTCACAAATGAAACACTCCCAGCTGACCATTCAGATTAGCTACGTAGGAACAGTTAAACCTCTTTCTATTATTATTACCATTACCGATGCCTCATAAAAACCAATAGGAACACTGCCAGCCAGTCTGCTGCTAAGTGGAACGTCCACGACCGCAAGGGAAACTCGCATTTAGGCATTCGCTTTGATTACACACCACGTACATCGCTTTCACAGAGCCACGCGGGTTCATTTGTCATTTTTCCTTCGGGCAGTCAACTGCGTTTTCCTTTAGCTTGTCTATATTTCGTCATACAGCGTCAGGGGATGTGTCCCAGCCACGCGTGTGTTGCTGAGAGCAGCGGCTGTTGTGGATATGAGTCTGGCACACCGTGTGCGTTCGTTTCCTCCCCGCGCGGAGCACTTTGATCAAACTGTCAGGAAGTGAAAAATCGTGAAATACCCCGTTCCTCTTCCGGGGCGCCACTCGAGTGTTCCGTGCGCACGTCACATTCACGCAGACATAAAGGTACGTGAAGGAGATCGGATGAGGAACATCAGGTAAGAGGGTCATACCGGGGGGGATAGTAAATGAGAAACCTCCACGTTTCAGTGTTATTTGTTTGCTAGTTTTATTGCCTCGGGTCATGCCGATGATTATTTTATGATGGAGCATTTTGTACTGCCTTTAGACCCGGACGGTTCCGGAGACTGGAAGCAGCATTTAATTTCAATGTGAAATATTAATGTTGTGTTTTCAACTTGTTTTTTGCGAAAGGACTGAGATGAGAAATTGCTATTCCTGTGGTTTTAAAAACCAGCAAACAACTGTGTGTGTCTGGCGGTTACGGCGTCCATATTAGGACCACCTATAACGATTTTTAGCCTGTCCTTACATGGATGCCGATGGTATATTATTCTAAGTCTAACGTAACGTTTCTTTTTATCTACCAGAAAAACACCTATATTTGTAACCTGGTAATATGATGGTCATTCAGATATGTAACATGTTTATTGCGTGTCTTAATGACGTCATGCAATCAACATATTTTCCTGGTTGTAAATCAAGTTGGATAATAATCAGATGTTGGGAATGTTCTAGCTCCTAACACAAATACAGTGTCCACCCCCATCGTAGTGAATCTTTATTGTATTTTTTCTAATTATCATTGTGCAAGATACCACATTGTGAGTTATTTCCCTAAACTGTGAGTATTTGTTCATGTCATTGTATTTCTGCCCAAAAGATGGATGGTTTGGGGGACAGAATCTTAGGATGTTGGAGTTGGAATCAGTAGCACAAGTTCTGTAGACTTTTCTGATTAAGGTAAAACACACCCTTAAAAGTTGTGTTGAATACCTTTCACCAACATACACACTGTTGTGTTGAATACCTGACCAATATACACACTGTACTGAGTCAATAGGGTAAAACACACCGTTGAAAGTTGTGTTAAATACCTTTCACCATAGATTACACTGACAAACATGCGTAAAGCTGTGTTTAATACCTTTCATCATAGATTACACTGACAAACATACATAAAGTTGTGTTAAATACTTTTCACCATGAACAAACAAAACACTGTTCTTCGTCATCTTGGCTTCTACTGTTACTTTGGTCATCATGTCCAATGTTTTTGTAATTTTAACAATATTCATAATATTTTATTGTGTCAATAAGGTTCATAAAAAATACATTTGGTTGGCGTCTTATTTGCACAAATTGTCATAATCAAATGCACTCATTATTTTAGCCAGGGTTTTCGGTTTGAAATTGATATATACCTGTCGATGTGATTGTACAGGCATTTGGACCTTCCTCCAGAATGAACAAACTATTGAACCGTGACAAAATGTGAATAGTATTTTTATAGAGCACTGAGATGTCCCCGCAAGATTTGTAAATAGGAAAGGGGAGCCTTCCCGTTGCTGGCTCTCTCTCTACACCAACGTCTGCATTTATTGTTTCCCTCATTTATTTTATTTTGCCCGTCGTTTCTTCTTTGTGCTTGTCAGCTGTCCTTTTTCTCCATCTAGGTGTCTAGGTGAATAAAAGACCTATGCCTCCGTATGTGTACAGTTAGTGTACTTTGGGTAGTAAATTCTGATTTAAAATGTGAAAAACCCCTTCTGGCTGAACCCCTGTGGGACGGGGCTAGTTGGCCTGGATGAAGCATCACTTCAGTTCTCTACTTCATACTTGCGCTGTGGTGAACAAGGCAGTCAGATTCCAGTGTGTTTTATTCCATCCCCCCCAACCGCCTGTCACAACTGATTTGTCAGAGCACAATACGGACGTATCTATTACCTTCTTTTTCTCTCTGTTGCTCCCTTGTTCTCTCCGTCTTGCTGTCTCATCAAGACAGTCTTCGGTGAAGTATTGCCTGGTAGGATGCATTACGCTGCTCTCTGTTTTGTAGTACGACGTGCTAGCACCCTATCCAGCCCATGTATCAGTCGAGCAGTCCCTGTGTGCAATTAAAATGTACCCATTCACCTGATTTTAATCTGATGGACGCTGTAGAGAAATGCACACACACACACCCACTCAACAGGCCTGTACAGTATGTGAAGAAAGCCTACTAAAGTTATTTTGATGTACTGTTTGATTTATTTGCATGCTTGTGTATAAATGTAGTGAAACACTGACGGAGGCACACGGTGTACCTCCCCTCTGCCTTGTTATCCTAATCTCTGCTGTTCCTGTTGGCGGCGCGGGCTACAACCCTCCACCGGACTTTAGACCGTACCTAAAGCTTTCTATCATAGGGAGAAAAAAAAACTGTTCCTCACATTTGTTACATGAATCTGTCAAAAATATATTTTTAATTTAATATGAATAAAGATCGATTCAATATACGATCGGGGTGTACCCGTGGTTATTGGTTTGTTTTCTTGTGTGTTTCTGTATGTCCCGCGTCTTGATAGGTGGTTTCGTCCGGTGGTTCATTACACATGACATTGTATTCATTTCACCTCTAATTAAGAGCAACACTTTATAGGGAGTTTCTATGAGAGCTCTGTTTTTTCTCATCCCTGAACTGCGTACCGTAACGTCCGTAAACTGAACACAAATGATGTTGTTGGCACTGTCACATGCATCGTTTGCACTGTTCGCTGGTCGCGTCAGTACCACTAAGGCACTGTATTCATTTCATGGTAATACTGGTATAATGGTTTTGTGTATACTTAATAGTATGTACTTGACCATCACTAGTGCATTATGTACTTGCGGTATGTAGTAAAAGTGGAAATGAAGACAGCAACTTAGACTTCTCCATTCACATTTGCAAAAGGAATATATCACCAATATATCAACAGAGATTTAGCCAGAATCCACATTTCCGCAGTGTAATCTGCCTTCATAACGAAAAATCACAGCAAAAAAGCTTAAATGAGGAACATTTTCAATTCTGTGGACCAGTGGGAATATTTGACAGTCATGTGTCCAACATTAGCTAGTTAACTAAGGTAGCATAGCCAGCTAGCAAACCTTCATGTAAAATGAAACGTTACAGAAACGTCCTATATACTCTTTTTTTATACGAGACCCAAGATTCTTACAACTGAGCCAAGTATTAACACAAAAACAAAATAAATTTATAAACAAAATCACAAACAACGATAAAGTTTATCTGACATTGCAGTTGCGTTGAAGGGAAATATTGTATTCTATATATTATACACTCAATATATTTGATATTTTTGATTTCATTTGAGTATTTTGTGAGCATACCTGTTTTCTGTAACCTCTATTTTCTCCTATAATGTTGTGTGTTTTAGAGTAGAACAGGCTGCCTAAATTAATGTTAAGTACAATTCTAACAGACAGCTTTAGAGCCTTCTTAGTTCACATAAATTGTTTATTTACATCAAATTTAAATATGTAACCACAATTTTCAATTCACACTAGCAACAAGAAACTCTCCCTGAGGTGAAAAGATAGCCCCCACAGCACTTTCGCCAGACCACAAATGTTGTTTATCTAGTAACTAATGTAGCGCTCTCTGTTGAACAAGCGCTGTTGCTAGTGATTGTAGAATTGTTTAGGTACAACTGTGAGATGTATTTAGTTGCTTAACAATAAAATCTTTTTTCTGATTCTGAAAACATAGCTGGAAGGACTTTCAGAAATTTTCATAAGTCACAAGGTCCAACTCGTTCCATTTCAATACACACTGAGCGAGACATTTACACCTAAGTAGAGGCCTTTTTTGCCTTCAGTCATTTCTTCAACAAGTGAAATTCATGCTCAATTGGCTAAGTCGATTGCCTGATCTGAATCCAACTGAGCATGAATTTCACTTGTCGAAGACAAGATTGAAGACAAAATGAACTTTCCACATTTTGTCCCCGAGAAATGCCTTTCATCTTGCTGCAGCACCATGCAATGAGTTGGCTTGCAAGACAAGGCGTTGACAGCTCTCCTACGTATGTGCTGAAGAGTCAAACAAACACACACCCGATTAAACTAGCTGTAATGCCAATTGTCCAGGAATATTACTTTAGATCGTAATCTGTGTACAAAATGTGCAGTGATTTCTAAATTAATCTAATCTGATTAGGATGAAAATTAGGGGTCTTTGTCAATATACTAGTGCTGGCATTCAGTGAAAGAAAACACAGTAATTTGTATTTCAAATTTACTGTATGAGTAGATACTCACTAGCCAGTTTTATCATCCACACCCATTTACAGTAGTACTGAGTTGTTTCTTCTTTGCATCAACAATGGAATTTTGCAGGGCATGGGCGATAATGTTCAAAATGTTCAACAGAAATGTTCGTCCATGCTCAAATGATGGCATCATGCAAAAATGCATGTATTCTGTTTTGTGAATGTTTGTTCAAATGACAGGTTTCCCTGGACCTTGATGACTTACATATTGACTTTCACACATACTAAGAGTCAGCTCATGATAATGCACCTAGACATAGTTGGAGAAGATGTTTGGATGGGTTTGCTAACCCAATGTATAACACTAGGATTATCCACTGGTCCTAGAGGTGCGCTAGAGGCCATAGGTTTGAATCCATTCAGCCTGGAAGTTAGACATCAGGACTGGCATGGACAAACTTGCCTGGAAAAGTAATTGCAAAGTGACAAGGATGGTTAGAGGGGTGTGCAGTTCTCTGAGGAACAGTGGGAACGTTTCTCGTAATCAGCACCTGCCAAATATTTTACAACTAAATTATTTAACTTCTGGATTGTAAGATGAGTCCATTATGCACATTTTTACAGGGCTTTATTCATTTTTAATGTCAGGCTCCCAGCAATTCGCAACTACAGGTGAGCTATTGATGGTGAGCCGTGGTTGCGGTCGAATATACTTGCTGCATTATTTGCTATGTAACGTAATGTTAGCTAGCTCAAGTGAGTGATAGAAAGTCAAGATGCAAATTACACTGACCTATCCGGGCTTGGCCGTGTGTTCTGTGGGCCAGGCTTCACTACGCTACGCCAGGGGAACTTCGCCAGGGATTACACCCGTGCCACACCTATGAACTACTGCTGACGACCCCAACTTCGTTTCACCCAGGTTACTCGACACAAGATGTTGTTATAGCTATTCAGGCCTATATGCTTGAGTCCCATGCTCAAAAAGACTCCGAAATGAAGGCAGCGGAAAATCATCAAAGGTTTCCCGATGTTCTCGCCTTTCGCCCACATCTAGTCCAAATAAAGTAATGTGTGGAGATAACACTTTGCTCTCATTTCCCCCTTCGTTTTGCGGTGTACTTAATCCGCTGTTTACCAGACTTTTCGTTATGTAAACTGGCTGTGGCACATCGTTTCCTATGCAGCGATTTTCCATCCCGCTCCATAAGGCTTTCATTTCAATCATAAATAATACAAAACTGTCCAATGGCAGAATAAGAGCTTTCTGAAGTAGCGCCTATTAATACTAATCAGGCAATGGTGCTTTATGTAAACACTATTTATAAAATAGGAAGGAGGATTTTGCTGCTGCTTCCTCAAATGCAACAGAATTCACTTAGTATGCAGGCCTAACATCACACTAATGAGGGGAAGAGATACATCAAGTCTAGAAATGTCATTTTACATTAAGTAAACCTCTGTGTCCATAAAGAAACTCTTTTATTACCTTTTTGTGTTATGTCACACGAAGGTAATTCATCTTCATGTTTCTTATTCTCTTTAAAAATGAATTCTCTCTTTTAAAGCTTTTCTAGCTAGTAGGTACGTTACAGCAAGTTGCAGATAATATATTATGAAATGACAGGTAACGTGCATTGCCACATCTGTTTTACATCTGTTTTTGCTTTTATGTCAAACACTACAATCAATATAAATTTGTACAGAATACTTTGGAATGTGCCCAACTCAATTGAATAGTCAGATTTACTATCTACAACAATTTTTCTCAGCTGCTCTACATTTCAGATAAATGTGCTATCTGCAAGTAACTATGGATAAGATTACCTGCTTAATGATTCAAATTAAAAATGACAAAATCAGATAAAACCCTAACCCAAGCAGAACATTTATAAGTTGGTGACATGTCATATTGGTTTAATATCTGTTAAAGACCTTTGCAAAACATGTCATTATTAAATTGGTTAACACTGCATAAATGTAATTGCTTGCTAAACCATATATTTCAGTAATCTCCGAAAGGCATCTCGCATAATTTGGTCCGCTAAACAGAACTTTTCCGCAAAGTCAGATATTACTTCCATTTGTCCTGGGTAATTATTCTTCCACCTGCTTTGACTTACCTAATGTAGTGATGCTGACAGCTCGTTGCTGGTGTGGCTGGTTCTGGTTAATGGCTTTTCGCCTTGATGAATCTTGCCCACCCAGCACTAACAGGCTAACAGGTAGCTTGAAATTAGCATTTACAACCGTCCAGAGGGGTCTATTAGCTTACTGTGTCTCAATTAGTGCTTCGTATTGTCATAGACTGGTTTCCATTTCCACACTCTGCAACAATGGTAAGTTTCTACATACCACAAAGATTATAGTTGGCTAGTGGCTAATAGCTTCCTTCCTGTTTCCTTGCTATTGTAATTTAACCTCTGAAAACAACACCATGAATTCCTAATAAGAAAGTAGGTACAGTAACTTATTTTTAAATTACCCTGTGGCATTTCGGTGATAATTTGCTCAAAAAATGTTGACAGTGTAAATTGGCAGTATACATGTTGAGAAACATTTTCCCTGCTTTAACAATGTCTTTAATCTAAATACTTCTACGGTTTGTATGTGTGTGTGTTTGTGTTTCTTCAATAGAATGGAAATGTAAGGCCATTAGCTCATCGCTAATTATATTGTATTCTGACTTGAATTTCAAGTGATATTTCAATTACATTATGGACACATTAAACAGTCTCCATATTCCCGTAATATAGAATGAAGCCTTGAAGGTGATTTATCACATTGTTTCAGTAATGTGATAATACAGTCAATGGAGGAAACTATCCCTCAATTCCATCCTCATTGAAAACAAATGACACTTTATTGTGATGGAAAATTCAATTCATCTGCCGAATAGACTAAATTGAAATGGAAATAGAAAGTCACAGACTGAAGACTGGAAGACTAATGTATATCAGTCATTCAATCAGTTTCTTTTCTAGCTCGCCAGCATCCTCTGTGCTAGTTCATTTAGCATCCCACGACGTCTGGCGTCATGAATCCAATGGGTCCGTGGGAGATCGCCACCTCTCCTGTAATGTCCAATCCTGATTTCATGTTTTCTGTTTTAAGTGGAAATCCCAATCTCAGACAGGACCAGTCGGGGTCTTGGAGGGTCCCGTTGGAGGAGCACACCAATCAAAGCGCAGGGAGTCAGGAGGGGCATGGAGGGTCCCGTTGGAGGAGCACACCAATCAAAGCGCAGGGAGTCAGGAGGGGCATGGACAATGCAGGAGGGGGGACAGTGTCAGAGAGGAAGAATGAAGAAGGGTTGGTGAAAGAGGGGAGGGGAATATTGGATGGGGAGAGATTGAGGGTGGAGGAGGGTGACAGGAGAGAGAGAGTACTCATCTACTCTGAACAGCACTTGCTCGTCACACACTGTGATTCACAAAAGCTGTAATCACAGAAGAGGCACACACACACTCACACACACTAGAGCTGTAGTTTCAGGCAGTGCAAAGGGCCAATGACCTGTTCTGGAGGTACCTGAAAGAAGAAGGGAGGGGAGGGTAATGTTTGTAAAGACACACACACACAGGGGTAGAGGTTAATGTTTGTAAAGACACATACACACACACACAGGTGGAGAGGGTGATGTTTGTAAAGACCCACACACGGGGAGAGGGTAATGTTTGTAAAGACACACACCGACTCACACACAGGGGGAGAGGGTAATGTTTGTAAAGACACACACACACAGACCGACACACAGGGGGAGAGGG
>JACXGK010002196.1:8534-57888 GCA_016801125.1 Novumbra hubbsi | reverse complement strand
GGCAGAGGTTACTGGCTGGTCCTAAGACTGGGGCAGAGGTTACTGGCTGGTTCTAAGACTGGGGCAGTTGCTGGAAAAGGAGTTGTCCCAACTGAAGCTAAGGCACGGGGGTGCAGCTGGGAAACGGGGCCTCCGCACTGCAACAGAAAATAATTAGGTTTATTTTCAAGTAATGGTCTGTTACACCAAGCAGCACCACTGCCAAGTGCAGGCTAGCAAGCCACTTTATCGCCCACCACATAAAAGGGGCTCCCTCACCGCCCCCAAAATGGAGATCATTAACGAACTGGCCTGGAAGAAAAGGGTGAGGGTGGGGACAGGGTCTGGGCTACAGGTGAGGAGGAGGGAGGGTCTGGGGTACGGGTGAGGAAGAGGGAGGGTCTGGGGTACGGGTGAGGAAGAGGGAGGGTCTGGGGTACGGGTGAGGAGGAAGGAGGGTCTGGGGTACGGGTGAGGAGGAGGGAGAGTCTGGGGTACGGGTGAGGAGGTTGGAGGGTCTGGGGTACGGGTGAGGAGGAGGGAGGGTCTGGGGTACGGGTGAGGAGGAGGGAGGGTCTGGGGTACGGGTGAGGAGTAGGGAGGGTCTGGGGTACGGGTGAGGACTACCCAATCCAAACAGCCCAGCCCTTTGGACTGAATCTCATCAGATGGCTCTGATTAGAAACAGAATAAGAGAGTGAGAGAGTGTATGTGTGGTGAGAGAGAAATAGAAATTCAAAATAGGAATGAGCCATGAAACCAAAAGGTTAAACATTAGCTAGGTGGCATGACATAATGTCTTCATAAATCAAATTACACTTATACTGAAATTACACTACAGAAAATGTTCCGTAGACAGATAACAGGGATTGTTACAACATGAGCAAACACGATAAAGTGGCTGGCACAGACGTTTCCAGAACAAATTAGTTAACGCGTTTCAACAATCATAAGTTGGATACACACTTCATCACCTGTACGGCGTCCAAATATGTCCGGACCAAGTTTTAAAGAAACACGGCAAATCTAAAGATTTGTTTGACAACATTGGCAGTGCACAAACGCCAGGAAAAAGCGATGTGTAGAATCCATTACTACATTATCATTATTAACACTGATAATAATGTTGTGATTATTCCTGCTCTCCTGCTACTGATCTCACGACTTACGGGCCTGTTTATTCTCCACAGTAAGTCTGGGCTCCTTCTCACACCATCTGGCAGCTCCAGTGGCCTGGTGCAGCCCAGCAGGCAGACCCAGCCAAGGCCTCAGTGCAGTGGCCCATTTTAACTGGCCGATTCAGTCATGCCTCTGGGTCTCAGAGACGTTGTGAGACCGAGAGCTTTTGCTCTCTCTCAGACCTGGGTTTAAATAGTATTTAGAAATAGTCCACTCAATTCTGATGAGCCAATTAAAAAAAGTGTGCAGTCCTCTGGAATTTCTTATTGGTTCCACTGTGCCAGGCAGGTTCAGTCAAGCCCAGATTGGGTGGTTGATAGGGTTTTCAAACAGCAGTTGAACCCAGGTCTGTTCACTCGTGAGGTGATCTACCAAGGACCAGCGAGGGGGAGCGCGAGTGACGTGTGTGAATCACATCACGCCACATTAAATAAATCCCTGTGATTCAGAATCGCTTGGGAACTCTGGGAAAACAAGGGACCAGAGCCTATTTGTCACCACTAAGGTTTTGGCTTGCATCCCTTGGCTCTCAAATGGTGTCCTATAAAATCACATAGAAGTCATATTCCCGTGTGTTCTCATAAAAGGTACATTTAGAAAGGTCTGTAATGGAGGTGGATGCACACATCCAAAATGGAGGCAAAGTAATGGAGTTGGATCGGGTTGGAGGTCTAGGGGTGAAACTGATATGGAATTCTGAGGAACAAGGACTCCCGCTGAGGTGAGTGCGCCAGTGATGTATGTAGGTGGGTGTATCCGCCGCGACTCAAATGTTAATAAGCAGGATAATACCCTTCATATATATTGAGCTAGGCTTAGATATATGTGGTGAATACATTATATATACTGACCTACAAGACACAGGTCAACTGCTAAGAGTTGACTAGCCTACAAACACACACAAACACACATCCATAAAGTACAAATACACACACGGCCAAATACACACACAGCCACAAAGTTTGTCAGGGACCAATTCATTTCTAAAGTCAATTTCAATAATTGGCATGTCCTTTGCAATCTCTCCAAACTCCTGGGAAGTTGCATTTAAGTGCAGTCTAAATATTAGCATTGCCATACATGCAACATACAGACATTTTGTTTTGACAGTCGCAGTCAACCGCTTGCAAACTAGATAATACTAACTACATCCTTACTAACAACTAACAACACGCTAATTACACTACACAGTCATGTGTATACTAACTGAACAGCGGCTGGGCACCAACTGTATCGGTGAACTGGGATGTGGACGCTCCATGAGAACCCACCGGCTCCACGCCCACTGGCACGGTGCTGTCAACGGGTGAGGTCAGGGTTTGGCTTGTCACACTGTGGGTACCTGACAGCGGTTGGCTGACAGGCCCGGGGGCGAAGTGGAGCAACAACAGCCCCGGCTGGACCCAAGGGACTCTTTCCCTGCCGCCCTGCCACTTTCCACCACGCTGACTGCTACAGTAATAATAACACCATGGGACCTCGCCAGCAAGGCCATCGTCTCGCGCGCTAAATTGAGACTCACAGGGCTGCATTGTGCGTCGTGAAGCTGCGTCAAACATGCTTCTGCGTTGTTAGCGGCAGTGGATGTGTACAGCGGATGTGCCGTGTTAGCGCATGTGGACAGCGGATGTGCCGTGTTAGCAGATGTGGACAGTGGATGGGCCGCGATAGCAGATGTGGACAGTGGATGGGCTGTGTTAGTGGATTTGGGCACTGAATGTGTCACGTTAGCGGATGTGGACAGTGAATGTACCGTGTTAGCGGATGTGGACAGTGGATGTGCCGTGAAAGCGGATGTGGACAGTGGATGTGCCGGGTTAGCGGATGAGGACAGTGGATGTGCCGTGTTAGCGGATGTGCACAGTGGATGTGCCGTGTTAGCGGATGTAGACAGTGGATGTGCCGTGTTAGCGGATGTGGACAGTGGATGGGCCGTGACAGCGGATGTGGACAGTGGATGGGCTGTGTTAGTGATGACGGATGCGGACAGCGGATGTGTCGTGTTAGCTATGACGGATGTGGTTAGTGGATGTGCAGGTGATATACGGGGGTGTCAAAAAAGCAGTGCAGAAAATGCCCCTATAGGAACCGCAGAGATCCTTTGCTCCACCCAGAAATACACCCAGTATGTAAATGTGCTTTGCTACATATACTATAAATAAAGAGGGGTCTTCCTTGCCAATAAAAGGGTGGAGGCAAGATGGGTGACGGGTCTACTGATCCATTAATGGGCTTGATCTCCATACATTGGCAATTGGCAGTCGGTTTTAACTTCCGGAGGTGTGGACCGAAGAGGACAGAGCTACGTACTTCTTCTGTATAACTCTGCTGCCTTTCCCAGCTGGAGGTTCTGAATAACGGCTTCACATGGGCCTCTAGGCTAATGGGAATATAGTCAGTATTCATGAATATTTATGAAGCATCCTACGCCTTCCTGCTTGTGCTTGTTTGTCCTAGACGGTGTTCTCACCATAAATTTACCCAGAGAACAGTGACCTGCGAGGCTTTTACGGTGCCTTTATGGCCTTTTTTACCCAGAGAACAGTGACCTGCGAGGCTTTTACCATGTGTGGGTGTTGGATGTGTGTTTGGCCATTAAAGTGTGTGAACGCATCAATTTACATGAGATTTGAAAACGCATATTGGCCTACATATGTTAGGAAGAATGACATCTGACTAACAGTCTACATGGCTATGGAATGTCGTAAGAAACGTCTGACCTTCTTTAAGATGTAAATGATAAGAGACATCAAATTCCAGATGAACAGAAAATGGTTTGGGTACTTTCAAATGTAGACACGAGATATTTGCAAATACCCGTCAATGGCGCTGGGACTTTTCCATCAGTGTCGCCAACAGGGTACGTTGGTCATAGACACAGAGGGGAATTAAGTCCAGAGATAAAGTACCGACCTGAGAGCATTGGGCTTCGAATCAGTCAGCCGGGAATACACCATACGTAATGTTGGTCAGAGAAAAGGGAAGAGGAACTCCTCCGCAACCTTCATTCGCTAATGTCACTCCTCAGGATGACTGACTGACAGGGAGGTTGTCCAATCGAATTTGAAGGAGTATTAAATTAGTGACTGACAGACCAATCCAATGGGCACACTTAGCATTAAACTGTCCAAAGGCGCTTCTCCTTTTTGATCTAGAAAGGAACGACACAGTTAATCACGTTACCTGCCACAGAAACTTCCTCCAGCTGAGACCAGACGGGGAAGTGAAAGTCCAACCGCTGTCTGTCGAAGCATTAGTGGTGATGTCACACCTCCGTCTCATGGGAGCGCGCCCATACGGATTAGCCCATTGGCCGCCCCGACGGGGCAGTGAGGTCACACTGACGTGCGTCGTGTTTTGCTGACTTCACAGGGGAAGGCGAGGGGGTTCCCCAACACCAAGCCAGCAGAAGGTTCCGGAAGTACCTCACTCAGTATCCACAGCACGTTTGACACCGAGTGAAAGCGACTGCAATAATGGAGTGATGTGTCCTCCAGCAGCATTAGGATAATGAATGAGATCACTGAAGGATGCTGTAGAAGGGAAACAACCCCTGTGCTTTTCAAGGATCCCTGTGGACCACGCTGGAAACCCCGGTTTAACCAATTACCAATATAATCACTAAACCCAAGTGTTTTTCTGTTTTTTTTACTTTCACAGAGGGGGAAAAAATTGACACAAAACAGATGGAGGCCTCCACAATGGGCTTAGTTGGTATTGTTGGCCTTTGGTTGCATTTGCCGCATGTGTGAATGTTAAACATCCCTCCGCGTCCTCCCAGGCTGTCGTTGACCCTTTTCCTGCCCTGCTGTGCTCCCCAGGACACTGGAGACCCCTGGACCAACATGTCCTCCTCAGCCCAAGACCTGCCCGGTCCTCCTTTAAAGGACATGGTACAATACCGGCGTGAGAAAACGTAGATGATCCCACAGCAGCAGTGGCAGCAAATGCACCACTTCGCCAGAACCGAAGTTAACTTTCCGACAGCGTTATTCCTGGATGCCTCAGAACCCTAAGTCTTATGTCGGAGATCAGGTTCCACTTTCCAACCTCCCTGTAATTGAACAAATAGCTTTGAATCAGATTTACTGGGATAGTCTGGTCTATGTTAGAGGGACTAAAGGCGATTACAGGATCACCTCTGAGCTTGGCCTTAAATGATGACAAACTGCATGAAATCCAGTGGTACTGCTGACTCCCTGATGGGGCCATGTCTCATTACTCTCTACCTACCACACTGTCCAAACCAGTGCCGGACCCAGCCTTTTCCCGGGGCCCTAGGCAAGATTTGGTCGCTTTGGGCCTCTCTCCAAGACCCATGTCTTGTGGCCAAGCATTTTAGTTGGCCCACTTTTAAACACCATTGGGTCATCGATATATCGTGACCAACTGAGTAGATCTTCAAATAAAGTTAAGTAGTTCATTATAATGCAAGTTGATTTTGAGATTTTTGAGTCAACTGTTGTCTGAACCCGGCATATGGCAGCTCTGAGGACTGACAGTGATGGAGCAGTTTTGAATTGAAGGACTTCTACCCCCTTGAATGACTGACTCAACATTGCAAAAAAGGCTAATTCAGTTGTTTGGCCAAGCAGATGCTTCTGTGGTACCAGGACAACCTCAGAGTCAGACGATTGTGGGTTCACTCAACAGAGGGAGTAGCATTCCCTCATCCACAGGTCTAAAGCGGAACGGGCAAATACATTTCTTTGAGTCAGCACCAATACATGTTCCACATGCAACCAGACTGCGGTGAAGAGACACATTAGGGTCCTGCCCGCATAGAGAAATATAGGCAAAGGTTTATGATGGACGAACGACTATATACATTCACGGAAAAGGACTTAGAAAGCATTACAATATTAGTTAACAATGGCCATCGCCCTATTGTGATGTCTCTGAGACTATTGACGTTTGACGTTTGACAACAGACAGCCAGAAATCTTTACATAATTGTTATCCAAACCAAGCCATTATTTACGCTGTGACACACTCATGTAACCAAGACATTAGGAATAAAATGAACCTATACACTTTGAAGTGAATTTGGGTAATTCAATGTATATCCTGATACCTGTGAAGTGCCTGCAACTACAGGAATAAGTATTTACCACGGCTCAAACGTATTCACCACAGCTCATTCAGGTCTGTCATAAAAGGGGGTGAATGCTTATGCAATAATTACTTTTCTGATTTATATTTTTAATTCTCTTTAAACAATTGGCTGACTTTATATTCCACAATGATATTATGGAGTTATTTGTACTAATTAGTGGCCAAAACTGATTTTAAACCTAATCACATTTGGAAAAGTTGATGGGAGTGAATACTTTTGAGAGCCACTGCGGTTTGTAGTTACTATTGAAAAGAATCACCTTGTTGAGAATTCCATGATCCTCATTGAAAACTGCTGTGCTGTAATTATTATAATAACTCAAACTGTAACCTACAAAGCTAACTGACCCATTGCTATTGATACAAGAAGAATACTCCACAATTAAAAATTGCTCCTGCTATATATCGCAATTTCTTCTCAATGTTAGGTTGAAAGCAAGACAGTAGGACAATGGAGGACACAAATAAGGACAGATAATGAATGGAGAGTAGAGATTTGGCATTGGCCTCCTGTTGTGTGGGAGGGAGGAGTATCTAGGGGGAGTATATGTTAGAGCTAGCATGGAGTTGGTGGTGAACAAAAACACACTTTCTGCTTTCTTCATTCACTCCCTTTCCCCCGTCACTCTCTCTATACCTCTCTCAATCTTTATTCACTTCCTTTTCCCCCGTAACTCTCTCTATACCTCTCTCAATCTTTATTCACATCCTTTTCCCCCTTGTCACTCTCTCTATACCTCTCTCAATCTTTATTCACGTCCTTTTCCCCCGTCACTCTCTCTATACCTCTCTCAGTCTTTATTCACATCCTTTTCTCCATCACTCTTTCAATATCATGGTTAGCTCCTTTATTGGAAATCTCTTAATGTCAATGATGAGAGGCTAGCTGTGAGGTGAGAGCTGTGGAAGATCCATCTAAAACTAAAAGGTCTGGGGCACTTCAGGGGCCAACTATTTTAATAAAAACAGTTTTTAATAGTAAATATTGCATTAAACGTGCCTCCTCTACTGTTCTTTTATGCTCCGAGGTAAAGGTCCCCCTAGATACAGTTCAAGGACCTTCTTGCCTTCAGTAATTCATATTTTTAAACCACTTGTTTGGAAAATGCCAAACTGACCCATGATCAATGTCTAGGGCATGATCCCTCAATCATACAGCCAAGCCACGGCACATTTATTAACCCAATACTTTTTCTGAATTTGAGTGGGAGAGAGAAAGCCAGATAAACATTATCTGATCTCTGTATATTTCTAAAATGAAGACATCTCAAGATTAATTACCTCTATTTCAAGTTTTCAATATCATGGGTCATATGAGTAAACTTTTCTGGCAGAAAGATTCTCTCACAGCAGTACACACAGCAAACCAGTTGCCCTTAATTTCTAAGATCCCCAGAGATTCCCATGGTATCGCCTGTCTTGAAGTACCTGCTTGCCAGGATGCTGCCCCAGCCGTAATCCAATTGTCAGTCATTTCCTTCCCACCAACCAACCAGGGGAGTGACAAAGACACAGGCCATGGAGCCCGAATAGCCCCGACCAGCTAGCGCACATTAGCGCTGCCAAGCTCTTTGGGATATGGTGTCTCTCCCAGAGGGAACAATAGCAGCAAGGAACTGGAGATACAACCACTCATATCCATTACTGCTTTTATGAGCACTCAACGAACTTGGTCGGAGGAATTAAGCCCAATCACCTGTGAAAAGACACTATACTATACTAGGATTCTGGGAAAATGTTGCAAGGGCTTTTGTGTGGTTCTGTTAAAGTAGCATCCGCACACAGATTCTTCTAACGGCGCAGGGCTGGTTTATTTTAAAAGAGATTGGTGCTTCTCTAGGAATAAACTGTATATCTCATTGACCCTGCTATGGGTCAAGGCGCTGCCTTAAAGGTCTCAAAATACCACAGTAAAAACACACGTATCAGAAATGTACTGTACTGCATCTCTGTGATTCAAAACAACAGACTATGAAACGCGGTCTTTCAAGCGTTCCCTGGGTTCCCTCATGCCCTTCCCAATCCTCCTCCGGCATTCTCCGTGTTGTCAACAAGCCAGCCTTGTTCCTCGGTAATCTTGGGGAGTCAACGAGACGGAACCCTGCATCTCCTACCGTTTGTGGCACGGAGACACTCAGAGGTGAGATGGTATCAGACAGCGGAGGCAGATAAGATCACAAACTGTCTGTTTAACATCCCTTCATGAACAATGTGCTCTAATTTGTTCCCTTCAGATTCTTTACCTCTGAGTTCCGAGGTTTAGATGTCAGCGGCTTTGTGAGAGATACTGTATTTACTGTGTTGGTGACAAAACTTTCTTTAGCTTCAAGCTTTTTGATGGGAGAAAAACATGCACTGTGGGATTATGAGTACACCACGTTCGTATGATACCGTGCCTTTCCAATGAACAATTCGGATACATTTCTTGGACAAATTAAGTTTCAGTTATTTGCATGACCCAATGCGTATAAAAAGGGAAACTTTTTTGCTCATGAACAGCGGACGAAACAAAACAATGCATCTTTAAGTCTTCTGATTCGGAAGGTCAAAAGTCTGTTTTCAAAAGCGTGTGTGTGTGCGTGTGTGTGTGTTTGTGTGTGTGTGTGTGTGCACCCAGCCATCCAATTTCCAAGCAGTAGCTGTCTTTCTCGTCAAGTTCTGAGAGGAGCACTTCTTTAGACAGACGTCGGTAAAGAATGAGTTAGAATATCTTTGCGCGGGGAACCTTGCAGGGCTCCCAGTTCCCTATTATTAAAGACAACATTCAGCCGTCGCCATGGGGACGGTTGGGCTTGGAGGTGACGGCAGTGATCGCTGACAGGGACGTGTCAGAGGAGAATTCCATCCTGCAGCTCAGAATCTCTTCTCTCCGCTCCTCTTCATGTCTATCCCTTGGTGATGTCATCTTACCATTTTTTCTCCCTATATCTCTACTTCCATCTCTCCTTTCTCTCAACCTTCTCTTTACCTATCTCCTCCTTCCCATTGTCCTCTCTGCCCTCCCGTTTTTCCCTCGACCTACATTACCCACAACCCCCTCTCTCATTCTTCTGTGCAGCTCTCACTAAACCTCTTCCGGAATCTGTACGTATATTTGATCATATTCTATTATTTTTTATCTGCTAGTTCGTTATTCAATATTATCATGTTCATATTTTTGCTTTGTTATGCACTTTGAGAAGATTGCTGTAAAATGAAAATTGCTTTACAAATGCAATACTTTATTATTATTATTATTAATCGGTCTCTCTCAGAAAGGAAGAACAGTGAGGCAGCAAAAGCCGAACTTACAGGACTTGAAGCAAAAGTTTTCTGCTGCAAGTTTATAGGCCTCAGCCATTACCTATATACAATCCTTTGTTTTAAACATACATAGAGACCTAATTTATAAACATATATATATATATATATATATATACAGTCATTAACATATAAACAAATCCCACTTTTAAACAAATACACAGCCCTCAGTGCCTAACATATATAAAGGTTGTATTTACTAACATATACCAGCCCCATTTATAAACATACAGCTGTGGTCAAAGGTTTACATTCGCTTGTAAACAGTCATGGCAGTATGAGTTTCCAATCATTCTAAAACTCTTATTTTTCTGTTATGGAATCATTGGAGCAAATAGTTGAAATGACCATGAAATTTGGTTCTTTTGTGACTTTATTATGGGTGTTCTGAAAATGTTATTATTGGAAACTCATACTGCCATGACACATGTTCTTTACAAGTGTAGGTAAACTTTTGGCCACAACGGTATATACAGGCCTCAGTTATTAACATACATACAACCTCACCTTTAAACAAATACCCAGGCCTCAGTTATTAACATACATACAACCTCACCTTTAAACAAATACCCAGGCCTCAGTTATTAACATACATAGAGACCTAGGTACACCCCTTAGGTTTTAACATACTGACATGGTCAAATTGTTGAGTCAGATTAAGTTGAGTTACACATAACTTAATTTCTGAACATATTTGTCTTGGTTTCTTTGTATGTATGGATTACTCTGGTTGTTACCAACATCTGGTGAAAATGTTGTGTCAGTAGCACCTTTGGAAATATATTTACTGAGAAAAATGATGATGTGTTCAATACTTATTTCACCTGCTGTATTGAGGAGACTCAGTTATGTTTTTGGGCTGCTTTGCTGCGTCTGGCACAGGGTGCCCTAAATCTGTGTCAGGCAAAATGAAATCTGAAGACTATCCAGGCATTCTGGTGCGAAACGTCCAGCCCAGTGTCAGAAAGTTCTGTCTCACAGGTCATGGGTCCTCCAACAGGATAATGATCCAAAAGACACAACTAAAAGCACCTAAGTATGGATAAAAACAAAACATTTAACCATTCTGATGTGGCCTTCTATGAGTCCTAATCTGAAACGTATCCAACATCTATGAAAAGAGTTCAAATTTACAGCCTAAAGAAGACTCCCATCAAACTTGAAACAGCTGGAGCATTTCGCTTTGGAACAGTGGGCCAAACTATTCGGTTAAGGGTCCCATCAAGTGTCTCGACATTAGTGTGGACATCTGTTTGACAGATACCACTACCTAAACATCGTTGTAGACCAGGTAGCCCCTTTCATTGCTCTGGTATTTCCTGACTGCAGTGGCTTATTTCAGCAGGATAATGCGCTGCGCCACGCTGAGGAAGAGTTGAAGGTGTTGTCCTAGCCTCCAAATTCTCCAGAACTCAATCCAATTGACCATCAGGGGATGAGGTGGACTAACACGTCCGAACTTACAGAACCTGAAGGATCTGCTGCCAACGCCTTGGTGCTGGGTACCACAGGGCACCTTCAGGGGTCTGGTAGATGGTATGTACCGATGCGGAGGAGTGGTTTCGGTTGCACAAGGAAGACCAACAGCAGATTAGGCCTGTGGTCATAATGTTTGGGCCTGAGTTACAAACATGCATTATAATGAACATATATTCAGGCCTCATGTACTAACTAAATACAGGCCTCAGTTACTATCATACTGGATATGCAGGCCTTAGTTAGTATAATATATAGTGAAGTCTGAGTTTCTTTTACGCAGGGCGAAGTTAATCACAAAATACACAAAAACCAGAGTAGACCAAAATGCTTGAGGTACCTTTTGAATTCACAAGTGTTTTTTTTCTTGTGCCTTGCTCTTTGGGCTTTTAGGCTGGGTACGCGAACAAGCGTAGGGTGACACCTGCTCATGCAAACATTATAACCCTGAAACAGATTCCTTGAGGCTTTTCCACCGTGGATCCGAGTACACACAGCCTCATATAATCTCAATAGACCACAGAATGACACTGCACCATGCTGTTTATACACACCTTGCGCTTGTCTCTCCCTAGCCCAATAAACCTTAATGGTATGGAGAAAGCTAGTACTGTCACATCCCAAAAAGAGTCACAGAACATTTGGCCTGTAGTTGTTACTCATGGGCCAGGTGCTTGTTTAATCCTAGTGGACAAAATGCTAAATTGCTCTCTCGCCATTATACCTGGTTAGAAGTCCAAGCTCGACAAGCGAACTAAATCACACATTTCTCGTCGTGTTTGATGAATGGACTGCCAGCCTTGCAGTCCTGGTTCCTGGTTCAGTCTGAAAGGAAAGAGTGCGTTGGTCAAACATAGGAAACACACCCTTGATACCGCCATGGAAGAGAGTAGCAAACATCGGTAACATGTGTCTCTGTCCTTCTGTCCGTGATGTTGACTCCATGAAAGCCGTCGGCGTCTTTGCGGTTGGATGAGTCATGTTTTTTTGATTAGTTGCTTGCTCGCATAGATACGCCGCAACAACAAATACATGGGACTAGAGAGAGCCAATGACGTGACTGAATGTGAAGAAAAAAAACAAACAACAAATAAATGGGACTAGAGAGAGCCAATGACGTGACTGAATGTGAAGAAAAAAAACAAACAACAAATAAATGGGACTAGAGAGAGCCAATGACGTGACTGAATGTGAAGAAAAAAAAGAAAAATCCTCAATTCTTATTTGAGTTTGTCAAGAAGAGCCCTGGGCTTCTGATGATGACATGATGACAACGTTTGTTGGGTGTGAACTATGGATTTGTGGATTCTGTGTGTGTGTGTGTGTGCGTTCTGGATGACAGGAAGTTGTGGAACCCCTCCAATGTTATTCTGAATGGAGACTTTGACGTCATAGTCGCAAACTGTACCAATTTTTTCTACCGGGCTTACAGTACGTTTCATTTGATAAGCTATTTTGCATGTAGTGATCTAGCTATGATTAGAGCCATGTGGCCTGGTAGGAAAGCTGCCAACCAACCATTACAATAATTCAACCATCCATCCAGGCATAAAAAAATGAACAAACCCCTCCATCCATTCATTTTCCCATTCTACCACCCTGCCATATTTCCACCCACTCATTCCTATGTAGAGACATTTCATTCATAAAGGTGACAGATAAAATAAGTAGATGACAGAGACCAGAACACAGACACTCAGATACGCCGTAGATGCCTTGGGTGGGTGAGAGGGAGAAACTGAGACTAAATATTTAGTTTGTGTGACTACTCTTAGATCAAACCTCCACAAGGCAACAGCCCTAATGGTTTTATAGAACGGTCCGATTCTTTATTCTGTGCTTGGAGACGTTGAACAGGAGGGCTCGCCATGGATCCTGAGAGTCTAAATAGAGTTCTGTATCATGAGGTTTTGGTGAAAGACATACATAAACATCTGATGTCTAAATGCGTTACATATGAAAGTCACTCAGCGAATGGAAGACTATGGGGGTCATTTCTGAGGGATGTATTGCATTTACCAGAAGCGTATCCAAAGCAACATACTGTAATGTACGCATAACTGTTCAATACAACCATGTTTCCAAAAAAGTTGAGACGCTGTGTGAAATGTAAAAAAAACAAAATGCAATGCTGTGCAAATCATTTAGGCCTTGTATTCAATCGAAAATATGACAACATATCAAATGTTGAAAGTGTTGACAAATGCTATTGTTTCTTAAACAATTAAAAATAAACAACTGGTGGAACACCTCACATCAAATTAGGTTAATCGTCAACAATGCAACAATTTAAGAATAACGTTTCTCAATGTAAAAATGCAAAGATCTCATGAAACAATTTGTGTAGGCCAGGGACAAGGCTGAAGACCCATGTTAGATGGCCGTGATCATTATTTTTGGGAATCAAGGACCCATCGTCCTCGGAGCACGGGATGGTTCGGGGTACATTAGTGCACATGCCACTAACACAGGTTTTTAGAACAATCCTGTTTTCAGGGAAGGCCTTGTTTATTTCAGCAAGAAAAACTGCATTCTGCACTCATTACAACACTATGGCTCTGCCTGCAATCCAGATCTGTCACCCATTGAAAAAGAATGTAAATGTGTTGCTGGGATCACATTTAAAATGGGTGTGTGTTTTTACAAAAACTATGTAGATAAAAATGATTTGCACAACCCTGAATTCTGTCTTCATTAGAATTGTATTCAGCATCCTAACACAGGGTTGTACATGCGGATATTCATCCCGAAAATCAGTCCCACTGGCATTTCGTTTCATGCACCATGAGTTTCAGAGGACCAGTGTGCTCCATCAACAGATACACTGCATGTCTAACAGAACGAACGGCAGGGTTGTTGCAGGTTAATGCAGCTTGCATCGCCAGGTCCCAAATCAGTCTGTGTTCATTGTTGCAACATGGCCACTTAGCAACACAGGCTCACAGTTCTAGCTGCTGGGCCAGGCTAGGCTACCTACATCTGTCTACTGTGTCTATGACCAATGGCTTCGTCCCAATACCCTTTAGCCCAGGCTGAATGAAAATACTGAGAGTTGTAATTCTGAATCATCCGAAGACTCTGGCGAGAGGTTTACGAGGAACGTGTCACCAACTTGGATGACGAGTGAGTTATGGATAATGTTCCACTGATATGGAATCATCACCGGTGCCATTCTCAGCGAGAGGAGGATTATACAATTAAAAGTGAAAAGTTGCAAACCCAGCCAAGCGCTTTCATCTCATTCCTTTTCTCCCTTAATGTGTCCCAATCATTTTAAAGGCCGGTTATAAAGTAGCCGGGAAGCTCTGGAAAGATCGGAACTGATGACAGATTCATGGGGAATTTTAGGACGAAACATCGGAAGAAAAGCACAATGAAACGGCTCTGTCTCGAGGGGCGAGTGGAGCGGCGTTGGAAACGGCACTGGATCCAATCTGTTAACGAGGCACAACTGTCAAAATACTGGCGGACAATGAGCAGCACCCTGGGCCACGCCAACGCACGCTGGCGCCAGAACACGCCGGCACGGCCCTCGCCGCTCTCCGTCTCGCGCACAAACACACGTGACCCTCCCTCAGCACACGCCGGCACGGGCGCACGCCTCATGCACGTGCGGGGCAGAATAAATGGCCCCTGAAGCTGAAGGCACAGCGAACAAACTCTTCCGCTAGGTGAGAGACTGGGGCGTCGGGTAAGGAAACACCTCTCAGTACGTCGGTTCCCTCGGAGGTGACAGTTGGCCAAGGGGTCCAGCGTCAGGGGGGGAAATCGGCACTGTCCCGGGAAAGACTACATACACACAGCCAGGGTCGTCGCCTGGGCCCCCTGAAAAGATATATGCGTGGGCCCCCTCACGTACAGGCGACATTGGGATTATTACGATCAGGGCACTGTGAATTATACACACCTACCCTTGTGTTACTGTAGCTCCGGCTTTGCCTTGGGGAGGGGTGGGTGAACAATAAGGATATATAAAGTTTCATGCATTATAGTTGATCTATGGAGGAATGGTACACTTTGGAAATGTGTCTGTCTTTCTGAAAACACTGAGCAGTCAAATGGAGCGAGAGCAGAGGGCCGGCCTGCATGACGGTATATTGCAACGCCATGCTGTTGATGATGTCAGAGGTCAGCGACCCTGCATGCAGCCGTCACAGTGTGTACACACATCCCCCCGCTCTCGCGTCGCCCTCGCGTCGCCCTGCCCTCGCGTTGACACTAACCCAGTGTGTGGGTTGTGGCTGGTCTTGGCTAACTGGATCTTTGGCACAGGCTTAAAATACCTGAGTTGCCCTTGAAACACAAGATTCCATGAACAACGAATGAGAAACGAATGAGAAACGGCCTGTCAGAAGTGCTCCATCAGCTCACCTTTGCTGAAACAGGGATTTTGGCCCACTCCTCCATACAGACCTTCTCCAGATCCTTCAGGTTTCGGGGCTGTTGCTGGGCAATACAGACATTCAGCTCCCTCCAAAGATTTTCTATTGGGTTCAGGTCTGGAAACTGGCTAGGCCTCTCCAGGATCTTGAGATGCTTCTTACAGATCCACTCTTTAGTTGCCCTGGCTGTGTGTTTCGGGTCGTTGTCATGCTGGAAGACCCAGCCACGACCCATGTTCAATGCTCTTACTAAGGGAAGGAGGTTGTTGGCCAAGATCTCGCGATACATGGCCCCATCCATACTCCCCTCCATTTGCAGTCGTCCTGTCCCTTTTGCAGAAAAGCATCCCCAAAGAATGAGGTTTCCACTTCCATGCTTCACGGTTTGGATGGTGTTCTTGGGGTTGTACTCATCCTTCTTCTTCCTCCAAACACGGTGAGTGGACATTAGACCAAAAAGCTCTATTTTTGTCTCATCAGACCACATGACCTTCTCCCATTCCTCCTCTGGATCATCCAGATGGTCATTGGCAAACTTCAGACGGGCCTGGACATGCGCTGGCTTGAGCAGGGGGACCTTGTGTGCGCTGCAAGATTTTAATCCATGACGGCGTAATGTGTTGCTAATGGTTTTCTTTGAGACTGTGGTCCCAGCTCTCTTCAGGTACATTGACCAGGTCCTGCCGTGTAGTTCTGGGCTGATTCCTCATCTTCCTCATGATCATACAGGTAATGAGTGGAGAACAGGAGGGCTTTTTAAAGAAAACCTAACAGGTCTGTGAGAGCCAGAATTTGTACTGATTGGTAGGTGATCAAATACTTATGTCATTCAATAAAATGCAAATTAATTACTTAAAAATCATACAATTTGACTTTCTGGATTTTTTTTTTTTATTCCGTCTCTCACAGTTGAAGTGTACCTGTGATAAAAAATTACAGACCTCTACATGCTTTGTAAGTATCAAAATCGGCAGTGTATCAAATACTTGTTCTCCCCACTGTATGTAGTACCTCATTCTTCAATGGTACAGTATTCGGAAAAATGACGTGTACATACGTTTGTCCTGTATTTGAACTGTGATGGAAGAAAAACAGGCATCATGGCTTCTGCACAGGTAAAATTGCACTGACAGAGACATTCTGTGCCAGATGGGAACATGAGACCTATTGATACAGGAAGTCTAGATGTCTTTGTTTTTTCTTGTTTCCCTGTGTAATAAAGAATTAAAGCAAGTAACAAGAGCCTTAACTTGTCCCTTTGTGTCTGATGGGTGTTTCTGCCCTTGTATGATTGACATCCATAGTAAAAAAACGCACTGCTTTTCACAAATTAAAAGTACACAATGTGCAATGGATGGATTGCCAAGCACTGGTGTGTACAGTTCTTCAAATTGCCCTCTTGGAACATACCCAGAAACTAGGCAGGTAAACCTTCTGAGAGGATGGGGATTGCATGTTTGGCAAAGTGCCACCTACAACTCTTACGTTAGGTAGAGCACACAATCTCTACTTTCCTAAAATCACAATTGCTTGGATACGTTTTTGCTCTAATCCCAAAATCTGACAAGACACTCTAAAAGCAGGATCCAGCATGCCGTCTCCACATCCGAGCAAAGAAGTCTGTGTTGGCCTGGATGGAAACATGACCCGATTTCCCATTCCTTCAGAGCCAAATTGTAAAATATCCAACCAAATAGAAGTTTGAGGGAGATCCCCAAACTGAGATAAAATTAAATCTGTGTGCATTTGCCTCTGAGAGTTGCACATTAATTTTAAGGTTGTCAAACAACATGCATTCAGGATTTTTTTTGTTTTGTTTAACAACTTATGAGGCATTCAGGATTTCCATAGGAAATAAGAATCCTGTAGGATGGTACCGAATGATTCTGGAAAATCTTTTACATTGTCGAAAATATACTTTTTCTTGTAATGTCAGGACCATTGCAAGGATTGATATGTATTGATATTGTTATTGAAGGCCACATTGGATATGTATTAAATACAATGTGTCAAAATCTCTACTTTTAATATAAGTCCCATGCAATCCATAGAGATTTAGGACACCTGATTTATTAGCAATCTGTGCAATGCAATGTCCCCTTCATTGTTTTGGAGATGTTGGGATTTGAACTTTTGACCATAGGACAAAGTGACCCCTGACACCCCCACCAGCAGTGTTTGGTCGGTCAGCTGGGCACTGACCAGGACCGACCCTGCTTATCTTCAGAGATGAGTGAAGATCGCTGAGAAATTACTCAATCCACAGATGATGTCTGCAAGGCTGTAGACAATATCCACCTGATAATGTGTGTTTGTTCACTTGCCAGAAGCAGTATTATTCAAAGAAACACTTTCCGGTTTGTCAATAGGACTGCTGGGTTTATTTCTAACAAAACCCCACAACCTGGGCAGCAATGCAGCTATGATGTTGCATCATCGCCGCCATATTGTTGAGGTAAGGACCTCATAGATTTGGATTGTCTGGGAACCACGCTGCGGCGGACATCCAGTGCTGGACACCGTCAGGGCTGGGTAATAGAGGAGAGCGGAGGTGGACGCTGAGAGAGAACCCAAGTCAGTTCCCATACATCGTGCCAAACATCATGGCGGGGTTTCTATGACCTCACTAGCTCTGTGGCTGGCTGTGGCTCGAGTACGGACGCTCTGGGAAACCTCTCCTCCGCATCCACTCGCGGCTCTTGCGGTTTTGTTCGGGACGGATCAAGAAAACCCAAGTCGTGCGCAGAACATGGAGGTGGGCCGGGGGCCCACGAAATAAGCCGGAGACATCCAAGTGCCTGCGGTCGTCTGGCCTGGGCTGAGGGCTGAAGCTGCCAGCGGGGGAACACACTGTAGCATGGCCTCATCCATCCATCCTTTAAAAGCTGCAGGATTACATCGGCCTGCGTAATGACGCCGTCACACCAGCGGGACGGTCCTTATTTCCTGCCACTGCTGCCCGGTGAAGGGCACTTCTGTCAGGCACAACGCACAGTCGAGGCGCCTGCTGGCCCTTTCCCCGGAAGGGGGGACCACAGACGGGATCACAGCCAGGCCCAAAGCATGGCCGCGTGGGAGTGGAGAAGAGCCTCGCCCGAGGAGAGTCGGTTGGGTAGACGGGAAAGGGTGTGTTGGAGGACGACGGAGGGTGTGTTGGAGGAAGAAAACATGCAGTTAGGAGTGCCAAAGAGGACAGGGGTAGAAAGGGGAGGACAAAGGAGGACAAAGGAGGAAAGGGAGGAAAGGGAGGAAAGGGAGGAAAAGGGAGGGCAAGGAAGGACGGGGAGGAAAGGGAGGACAATGGAGGAAAAGGGAGGACAACCCACATGGGCTGATGTGCGGGGAAGCCTTCTTGTAAGATCACCGTCGGTCAGTCTGTGCTTTAAAACAGCGTCATGTGGAAGGCAAGACCACCGTCGGACAGTCAGTGCTTTAAAACAGCATCATGTGGAAGGCAAGACCACCGTCGGACAGTCTGTGCTTTAAAACAGCGTCACGTGGAAGGCAAGACCACCGTCGGACAGTCTGTGCTTTAAAACAGCATCATGTGGAAGGCAAGACCACCGTCGGACAGTCTGTGCTTCAAAACAGAATCATGTGGAAGGCAAGACCACCGTCGGACAGTCTGTGCTTTAAAACAGCATCATGTGGAAGGCAAGACCACCGTCGGACAGTCTGTGCTTTAAGACAGTCTGTGCTTCAAAACAGCATCATGTGGAAGGCAAGACCACCGGCTGCATTCATGTCCCCACGAGGGGAGTAGCAATTTTAGGCTTTGAGGTTTGGGTTTCGGTAAAAAGTTACAATTGGGGATTGTGTTGGAATTAGAGGGTTCTGGTTAGGGTTGGGGATATGTTTAGGTGTTTGGGGTTGCGGAGCGCGTTGGAGGTTTTTAATCGCCACGTCGGCAAAACAATAAAACGTGTGTACGTGTGTTCTTGTGATTGAGTCCATACAGGTGTCCCCACACTCATATCAGCCCTACTTAGGAAGCTGTTGCTTTTCCTGGTTGCTATTTTCCACTCCCACTGGGCTGAACCCGCTCCTGTTACTACGGCGGTACTGTAGCCAGGATACTAACCATTCCCATGTGCTCCGAAGCCCCGGCTGACGGAGCGGGCCCACCTAGACAGCCAGGCTTTGGGTTTCACCTCAAACCACAGCCTCCTGAACACTCACTGATCGATCTGGACCATTTTCCCCGTTCCATGCTAACTCTGATCCCACGAATCCTTACCACTCCCGGACATGTTGAAGCGATGGCGGGTGGAGAACCGTAGGTGTACCAGCCTGGCTTGGCTTGATTCAGCCGTGTGACATACGTTGGGACATATGGAGATTTAGCATGTAAAAAAAAAAAAAAAAGAATCTCATCACAGAAAGGCTTTTCATGTAACGCTTTTACAGCTCATGTGTGCATGAGCTTGTGAAAGCATGTATGATCACTTAGCTGGGGAAAAAACGATTACCTTTTAATATGGCAAGCAGTCTTGATGTTCTCACTTGATTTTCAAACGGAAGCTCACTTTGCATGTTTCTACATTACAATTGCAGCATAACATGCTCTGTGCACCTCCATTAAGTACTGTATTTAAATGTATACAATATGGCAGATGACAGGCAATACTTTTTTACCAGACAGAGAAAACAAAGAGACAGGAAGATGTTGTTTTGTTCTGTTGGATCTGAAATGAATGTCTTGTTTTCTATTGATACATAGCCCATATTTAAATGTGTTTGAAAAGGATAGGTCCCTGTCAAACTTGTTTCTGTGGTTAAGTCCTTCAAAGTAGTTAACTATATTTTTCTGTTACATAATAGAGTAACTTTCTGTCTGACTCTGGTCGTTGTACCATGGTTGTGTAACTCCTCCTACTGTCTGGCTGTGTGCAAAAGGATTTGGTCACTGTAGTTAACTACTAATTTTGTTTCTGGCCTAATTAAACTGCAACACCCTAATGCCCCATTTTGCTAATTCCACAGTTTTCTCTTACAATATTTATTTTCAAGAAAATCAGTGCACACCACTAGAATTTAAGCCGATCAATTAAAACAGCATTAATGTTTTTATTTATTTTGACATTTGAAACTACACAAACACGAAAAATAAGTTTGAAGCCCCTGTATGGTTTCACCGTGTCTACCTTAGATCCCTGTTTAAAGGACATCATAGCACGTAGATCAATCTAAACCTAACAGCTCAGCTAAACGGCTGAGGTTTGTTTGCTCTTCCAGGTATGCGTAAGTGGCTCAAGTTGCTCAACATCTCTTGCCAACCGGTAGGAGAGTAAACAGGAGATTATTTTTCCCAGGGCAGAAACCAAGCCGGTTTTTCAAACTTTTTAATCTGCTTTCTGCTTTTTACTTTATGTCAGAAGATATATTTACTGAACCTTACTTGCCGATCGGTTTTGTGATCTCAAATAGAGAAAACCCCCCCAAACAGTTAAATTGTAAGCAAACATAAACACCTTATCAGTTTTGGGTGCAGTGCTATGTTTGCTAGCGATGTACATTCTTGAGGCTTGGTTCTGTTGGTCGGATGGCTGCTGGAAAGTTACTGCCAGAGTCACAGGAGAACCGGGCCGGAGTCACGCGGACCTGCATGTGCACTGTGGACTCCACTCACAGCCTGCCAGTACAGCCGAGACGTGTGGCGGGGGGTTGGTTGGTGGCTCGCACAGGTAACAGAGGGCCGCAGTGGCTACGTGACTGCAGGGAGGTAGGAGGTGGGGGCCTGAGGAGCAAGACGGAGAGGGTATCCCACAAGAAACCCTCCGGAATGTGGACGTCACGTGGCCCTGTTCGTTGAAAAGCATCAGTGCTACATGTAGTGGACGACACATGTAGTGGACGACACATCTAGTGGACGACACATCTAGTGGACGACACATCTAGTGGACGACACATGTAGTGGACCACACATGTAGTGGACCACACATCTGGTGGACGGCACATGTAGTGGACGACACATGTAGTGGACGACACATCTAGTGGACGACACATGTAGTGGACGACACATCTAGTGGACGACACATCTAGTGGACGACACATGTAGTGGACGACACATGTAGTGGACGACACATGTAGTGGACGACACTTTTAGTGGACAACATTACGAGGGGACAACACTACGAGGGGACAACACTATGAGGGGACAACCCTACTGGTGGACGATACTTCTAGTGCCTTCTGCGATCGACACCGGCTACCTTGATACGACTCCTTGAAGTCATTTTTTCCCCAGCCACCCTTCTAATGTGGCGCTGAGATTATCTCACCTGGGATCACGGTGAGGCCCCCCACCGGCTGCACACACACCCACGTACACCCACACACGCACACACACACAACCACCTTTCCCCCATAGTCTAGGCCAACAACTGGAGCTGTTGGCTGTGCAGGAAGGAACATGTCTGCACACACACACACACACACAACAGACAGGCGTCTTCCCGAACTAAATTTTAGCTACCCCTATTCAACCTAACATTCACGTCCTCACTGAATAATCCGTAACTCTTTCGTCTTCGACTGTGGAAAGGTAGCGACAAAAGAGTTGGCCAAGCAGAGCCGCTAACCCTCGACAGAGAAATGCAAGTGGCCTTGCCGTAGTTGGGCTGTAATTACAGTGTAATCTAATTCTGAGCCCGATGCCAAACAGCCCCCACCCTACAGCTGTTACACGGTTACAGCTCGGCCCTCTGGGCTGTTTAGCGGAGAGCTTGGAAACACTGGAAGACACACCAGCACAACCAACATACACTATATGTAAAGAAAAACACAAAACACGCCAGAACGTGCACGTGTGTACGTATGAAATATACACACATTCCCTCAGTATTCACACAGTCAAAAGCATAGGCACAACATATAACACACAAGACACACACACAACACACACAACACACACGCAAGCGCAACTGCAATGATTTCATCATCCAGTTTGAGACACTTTCTTTGACTTCCGTGTATGAGCTTGCCTGGTGCCACGACCTCCCCTATCCCAATAGGCATCTATCCGTTCCGTCGGGTTGATCAAACACACTGATTTATCTCCTCGCCACCTCTTGTTGCAGAGCTGAGTGTGAGTGGTTACATGATGTCATCTGATGCTGGAGCGATACCAGTGGCCCCCTGCTGTTACTGTACCAGAAGTCTTTGTTATTGTTTTTTCTTTCCTTGGCCCACATGGAGACGAGATGCTTGTCAGCACTCCCCCCATGACATCATAACGACATCATAACGAGGGAGCCAGGTCATCAGGCTAAGAATAAGGGCACAAGGGTTAGGAGTGGAAACCGAGAGAGGAAAGAGAGATAAAAGGGGACCAAAGAGAGAGAAAAACTGAAATAGAAAAGGAGAGGGAGGAAAGAGAGAGAGACAAACAAAGCAAGGGGGACAGAAATCACAGCGGGCCTCCGAGGAGGAAATGAATGTGTATCCTAAAGGACTTCCCTTTGGAATGGTCCCCTGGCGAGTGGCTGGAGCCCCACAGAGGCCCCTCAACACAGTGGCATCTGGCAAGTACTTTTACCGTGTTCCTCTGTCCGTGCTGTTGATCGCCTCCCTGGAGACCCCAGAACAGGCTGGCCTGTGCATCCCAAATGGAACCGCAGTGGAGGGGCCCTTCTACCCTCGACGCTACCGGCAGCCTGGGACGAGGCCGTAGCCCCACACCAGCATGTTCCTACCGCGGTCCTTCACCACACCCGCACGCCAACACACAACCACCGCTGCAGGGCGGAAACACGTCCACCAGGATCTGATTGCTGTTTCGTTGTTGTCCAGACAAACACACACGATGACTCCACAGAACGGGGAACACTGAGCCCAACCGTGATCCCAGTGTGTTACAACCGGAGGATCACGCCACGGTCTGTTGGGGCCGACAACTGAGAACAGACACATTCTAGCTAACGTGACAATCAGCCAAAAAGACTTGTAATGATAGTCATCTAGGGGTGGGTCCATGAGATGTCGGGTGAGAGTTGAGAAAGCACACGGGAGTTCATTCTGAGTGCACATGATGAAACTAGCCACTGGGTAGGAACAGAAGAGAACGTGAAAAACAAGTACTGTAAGCGGTAACCGGGGCCTTTCACCCCCGTGGTACAGGAACGCCACGCGCATCCACTCGTGTCTTTCACAAACACACACTCATCACGGCGGATGTTTCACAAACACACACTCATCACGGCGGATGTTTCACAAACACACACTCATCACGGCGGATGTTTCACAAACACACACCCATCACGGCGGATGTTTCACAAACACACACTCATCACGGCGGATGTTTCACAAACACACACTCATCACGGCGGAAGGACGTTTGGCGTGGGAGGCGGCTGAAGGAGCGGAGGGCCAGGAGGTGACCGTGATTGGTTGTGTGGTTCTTTGCGTCCCGGCGGGTTTCTGCCCTGGTCCCATTTCCGAGGGGGTGGGGGGGATGGGGGTTGGGGGGGCAGTTAGGGGGGAAAGTGCCGGAGAGATAATCCCCGGCTTTGGCTCTGCGTCTCGGAGCACGCTGGGCAGCTCAGCGGCGGAGGGACGTAGCGGTGCCACCTCGTGTCAGGCTCCCCCCTGAGGACCAGAGCCTCCGCCACCACCTGACCAGCAACCCACCGGCCAGGCATGTCCCCTCAGTGCAAATGCCCACACGCACACACACCCCATAGGGTTGCTCAGGGATCCTGGCTTTTATTGCACCAGGGAGGTGACTGGTAAAAGGGAAGTGGGTTCTTAGGCGTGGTTCTCTTGCAGAGGGAGTACTGATAGGTGGGGGTTCACTAGTGTCCCGGCCTGGTCCCATGCTCTCTCCTCTCGCTCTGAATTAGCATGTCAGACACAGCTTCCCCTTTGGCAGTACTCAGGGCAACTCCACGGTGGCCTGCGACCGGGGGGGAAATTGCTAAAGCCTGTGTGAAAATGATTGTTATTCAGTAACAAAAGCAATGTACCTTTTCACGTAGGAAAAAAAAACCTTAGAATTTGGCTTCAAGCTATTAGACAATAACTTGCTTGTAAATGATGCAAAGCAATCACATGCTGTAGTGACATCAGTACATTTCCCATGGCGACTGATGTTCTACTAATTCTATTCATAGCCTATTTAGCAGTCAATAGGATGAGCGTGCAAGAGGGCTTATGCTCTACTCAAACAGTCCTTAGAAGATAGGTGGTGTTAAGGTGATAACTCAAATGCCATGGACTCTTCAATTCATCACATCACTTCCTGAGCTGCGTGTGTGAGAAAACCATACGTTTTGATTAACGTTTTGCTTTCATTGATGTATTGCTTGACTGATTCACTTGGATTTTACTTTAACAATGTTCTATGATTTATCTTTTTATTTTGTTTATAAGAAGTGAATGCTTTTTATGCCAGGTGTCCTGAGTATAAAAACGTGTAAAAACAGAAAAATATACATGACCATCCTCATCCAAAAAGTAGATCAATCGCTTCTTGGTATCAAAGAAAAACCTTCCTGCTCAATAAAACGCACACAAAGGTTGTCTATAATATGAGCCTGCTGTACAAAAAAACAAACCCGATAAAAGTGGAAATATTAAAACGCATATAGCCTTGATAAACTATATATTTAAAATGCAGAACGTATTCTAATTATAGTTATCATCGTCCCTGAGATTTCGAGCCCAGTCTTACCCAAGCGTGCTCAGATGAGGCCTGATTCCAGGCCTGGTCCTTTGTCACGGAAAAAGAATTAGCCCGAAATGCAACCCCGCTAACAAACAAAAGACTGTAACTTTTTGTGACTTCGTGCCCACTTTGTTGGTCACCAGATAGCAAAAACAATATTGTCTCAATAAAATATTAGTTTTATCTTCCTATTCCCAGTTTTCGGTGCAGAGAAAAAGCTAATAAATAACAGAGGAAGTATTAACAATTAACCAAAGTATGACAAAAATGATTTGGTGGTCCTATTTAGGATAGTGAGGATTGTTAGCTTAATTTATTCACGTCCTACATTGTTAGATAGTAACTAGTTTTGAACAAGAAAAGTTACTCGAGCTTGCTTTAACGCTTTCAAACTCAGTTATCGCTGGCAAACTTTGATCAATCATACGTTTTCAAAGTATGAAAAGTCTTTGAATTCTGATATCCATGTTTTGGAAAAGTAGCAACAAATCATGTTGCTATGGTTCCTCCGATTGCAGTAGCTTGATTTTGGTAGGACATATTTTTGTATTTTCTTTCCGATTTACATGCTGAGAAGTACAGGAATATATGAAATAAGTTTGCTCTTTGTCTGTCTTGGATATGAAAAATGGGTTAAACCGCAGATGTTTAAGAAACATTGTCAAAAACATGTTAATATGTTTACTACCGTTGCAATAGAGTTTGGGAAAATATGTTGTTGTTTTTGTTTCAGATTTTAATGGGTATACATTGAAGTAAATCCATGTCAGTGTATCTGATTAAGAAAGTAATTTCCACTAGAGCTGTTTTTAAAAAGTCAGACAAAATCTTGTTACAGTATCTTACCTTGTTACGGTAAGAGTTTCAAATGTTTTTCTCCTGTAAATAGTTTTGTAGAAGAGGAATACAGTAAATAGTCATACCTTTAGTCTATATTGCTGGGAAAGTGCGGTTCCAATATCTCAAATTGGGTGAAAGTGATTTTTTTATTATTTTTGATTTAACTAGTTGGTTGCAGTTTTTCAAGTTTGGTAGGAGATATTGTCATGGTTCATTTGGTTTTGTATCGGTGGGAAGTGTATGCACATTTAAACAAATGCATTGGTGACGATGTTCACAAGTATTAAACCATCCTGTTGCTATGGTTACTCTTGTTGTAGTAACTCTCATTTGGTTTAAGATATTTTGCATGGTTTTCTGAATTTAGTTGGCAAGTAAAGGAATACATAAAATAATAGTACTTTTCTTTACCTTGCTGGGAAAGTGGCAGAAACAGAAGTATTTGCGAAAATGTTGCTAAAAACCATGTTGCTACTGTAATTGCAGTTGCAATATCTCAGGTTTGGTGAGAGATATTGTCATATTTGCTTAATCTGCTTCAGAAAGTACTCTCCATTGGAGCTATTTCTGAAAAGTAATAAAAGATCCTGGAAGCAGGATACCCATGGCATTTGTAATGATCTGGGTACCTGGATTTTATCTCATCATTACTGTTTAACTAACAAAAGTATAATGTATTTTCCTGAAAACAAATATTCTTATTGTTTTTATTTGCATTGTAGTCAAGATTGTATGTGGACGTTGCGGTTTTATAGCTACGCGGTCCCTTCTTGCGCCTATGAAGACACAACTCCCACATAGTCACCTCATAACCTTCCCACAACCTCAATCGGGTCTTCATGTTGACGATATACAACAGACTTGGCTGCCGGTCACAAACCAGTGGCTTCACACCCATTTCCCAGATCTAAGCTCCGTCCCAAGCAATGAGCCATTCCCTATGAAGTGCACTAGCATTTGCGTGGGATCCATGACTGCCTGTTTCTGTGCCCTTTCCAGGATGCAGAGCAGTAAACACTGAACGTGCAGAGCACATTAACATGCCCCGACACACTCTGGGGCCAAGGGCTTTTAGGCTACATGTTGTTTCATGACCCCACGTCTCTCCATCTGTAAGTGCCTTTCTCACCATCACCCACTCCTTCCCTTATCTTTCCACTTCCACTCTGTCCCTCGCTCTCTGAACCCTGTCACCCTGAGAAGGCCTCAACCTCAGCTGGAGTTGTGCATTGAGGATGTGCCGATTGAGAAAGTGGAAAACGCTGCATTTGAAAGAGTAAAATTAGACAATCGTAATCCTATAAACATTATTATTACATTGGTATTTATTGATTACAAAAGATGGAAGAGTAAAAACATCTGTAATTCTGTCTCTGAGCAAGGACGATGGGGTCCTGTGTTGTTGTTTTAAATGAGGATGAATACATACAAAGGATTGGTATGTAAAAATAAAAATATTTTGCTATATCTATCTAGATGGTCTTTTTGAGACACACTGTGTCTTTAAATTTCCAAACCACTTTGCATGTACTTGACACAGGCATAGTACACACCCAACCAGACACACTCCAATAGGAGACGCAGCCCGAAAGCAAGTTTTATCATAATGTTTCAGAATGCCATTCCACATCCAAATGCCCTCATTTAAATGCAATGTACAAACACAATTATGTATATGTGAAGAGTGTATACCATTACCAATTAATAGAGTTTGTCTTTAAAGGTGTGTTCGAGCTCTGATTGGCGATTGGGTGGAGCTCATGGAATTTATGTCCTGAGAAACTGGAGCTGCTGCAAAGGACATCCTGAAATACTAAACTGATTTAAATAAAACTATCCCAAAGCATCCTCAGTTAAAACAAAATACCCTAAATAAAATAACTTGCATACTTAACTTAATTAAATCAAATACAACCAAAACCAAATTAAACTGAAGTATTTCTCTCCAAAACTTTCCATCCACTAGTTATCTACCTCTCTTTATCGCCTGAGTATTTTGATAACTTTTTTTCTCGCTCGGGGCAAGGAGAGAGAAACAGAACAAGAGGTGAATGGAGGACATGGAACCCGAGAGGTAGAATTATCAATGTAAAATAAGCTGAGCAGTTGATTTACACAGACGGTTTTCTCTGTGTTGTGACTTGAGGGCTTTCACTCATTGTTCTGTCAGTGTAAATAGGTGTCAGTGTATATGCAAAGCAGAAGCATGGCGGTGTCAGATGAACTTGTACTGAACTAATGTGATTACA
Organism: Novumbra hubbsi; assembly: GCA_016801125.1. NCBI lineage: Eukaryota > Metazoa > Chordata > Actinopteri > Esociformes > Umbridae > Novumbra > Novumbra hubbsi. Next base: position 29,704 of record JACXGK010002196.1, on the reverse strand, counting down.
AGGGGGAAAAAGATGGGGGGAATTTCGTAAGCATGCAATGTTGCAGGGTGTTCCAAAGGAACACAGTATATGGTTAAAAAGAGAGTGAAAAATCCAGATTTGTCAGCTATATTCTAGACATCCTAAACATTTTGCATCTGTGCACCAAGCACTAGCCTCCAGGTGTCTGTCTGGGCAAGACAAATATGATCCCGCAGCTGAGAACAAGTTTAACACACAGCGCAATTGGCATAATGAACGGATGCTTTGTAACAAACTGAAACTTCAAGCACAGCCAAGAAAGAAAGGCGTTAAGCGGCTTTAGAAGTATCAATCGTATTAGGGCCAAACGGTGATCTCGCGCTGAGTTCATTAACCAACACGATTCCCACAGGTTCTTATGCGAACCCGCCTGGGGACTGGGGCGGATCCTACTGCTTGACCAATCACACCCACGGCTACCTGTGAGGCCCAATGACACACATTTGTCTTCCAGACAAATGGGGACACGTCTGTGGGGACACGTCTGTGGGGACACGTCTGTGGGGACACGTCTGTGGGGACACAAGATGGGGACACAAGGTGGGGACACACGATGGGGACACGAGGTGGGGACACAAGTTGGGGACACAAGATGGGGACACGAGGTGGGGACACGAGGTGGGGACACAAGGTGGGGCACGAGGTGGGGACACAAGATGGGGACACAAGGTGGGGACACGAGGTGGGGACACAAGTTGGGGACACAAGATGGGGACACGAGGTGGGGACACAAGGTGGGGCACGAGGTGGGGACACAAGATGGGGACACAAGATGGGGCACAAGGTGGGGAAGGCCAGTCGCTGGTTGGGAAATGACGCACATCTTCCCTCCAAGTCCTCACACGCCTGGCAACCATCCCTAATGCAACACTTACCAGTCACTCCTGACCGTGTGTTCCTCAGAGCTACCAACATCCAAACGTGCCTCTGCATGCATAGCCACAAATTCATATTCATAAGGAAGCAGTCTTTGGGGTAAATCAAATCTTTATAATAGCGGCGTCATTTTTCAGTCGAGCGCAGCTTGGACAGACGTAGCGGCCCGTTAAGAGGGATTCCTCTCCACTTGGCCGTTCTTCGGTTGACTGATGTATCACACCTCGCCAGAGACAAGCGCTGCCCAAAAGCTGCCGGAACATTCTTCAGTGTCTGGACAATGTGCGCGGCTGTAGGGTTCCTGCGTTTCCAATGAAATTTTTTCTCCCATAAGTGAATTCATATTTGTTCGTAAGCTCTGTAAAAATAAACTCCAGGGAGCCGGTTAGTTCAATTACCATGTTGTTTTAGCAAATGGATTCGCTGAGTCTAGTCCAGAGAACCTCGGTGTGCATCCAAAATGACACCCTATTTCTTACATAGTGCATGCGTTTTGACCACAGACCTATAGATCCTGACTGAATGTAAGGCACTAGGTATGAATTAGCGTGCCAATTGGAACGATAACAACCTTACGAATGGCTACAGAGCTCACATTGTGGAACTGCTGATGCTTTATGGGGAGAAGTCCACAAAATGTAATATGCTCTGAAATTAGACTCTTCGGTTCCAGTCCATGAAAGTGTCATATTTTAGACAAATCATAATTTGAAAGGTACATGTGTCCCTGGCTAGTATTAGGCATGCATAAAGTATCCCTACAATCACATGCAAATCCTTTTACAATTCCCATGGTACCCCTAGTTTTGAAACTTTTATTTCAGGGTTTTTTAATTGAGGCTAAATCGTTTCTGTACAATTGCATCCTAAAGAGGTTTACCTTGGATACACTCTACATCATTCTATAGTGTGGTCACTAAGGCAATAGAATCCAATAAAATAATACAAAAGAATCCAGGAAGAGACAGATCCGCAGGAGTACTCTGTGATAATATGTACAGATATAATAAAGGCACATTATAAAATCAACCTGACAGTAGAGTAATGAGAAACATGTTTCAGAATGTCTGCAGATACTTAGCTAGGAATGGAATGCTTTAACCATATTATTGACATACATGTTTTTGAGATGTCTAATACAAAAACAAGAATACAGCAAGCTTACAACTTTCGGTTACAGTGCATAGCTAAAGTTCAAGTTCAACATTAAAGGTCAGTCGACGTGAATTTCATTTGGCAAAGTAACATCATTGTATTCCCAGCTAAAAACAAACTTCTGTCATTTTTTCACATCCTCATGTCAAACTATTTACAAGATAAATTGAGGAAGTGTAAAAAAAGATTATTTAATTTCTTGCTTCTGAGTAGACTAACAATCAGAATTGTTTTGTTGTTTGAAAATATATAGTTTCTAGCAGATGTGAGAAAGAGCTCTGGGAGGACAGTGCCCAATTAGCATTTTTTGAAAGAAATGTTCCTGCAGAGATCTACTTCATGCTGAGCTATACAGGGCATGGCTCAATAAAGCAATGTTAATTCAATGTAAATTCAAAGTTTTGTGTCAAACTGAATGCCATCTTGAGTGGGTCATTTCACAATATTTGTTTTTATTATTAAATGTTGTTAATATGCAGATTGTTTGTAGTGTAAAACATAACATTTTAAAGTGTTTCCTCTGATATCCTGGCATTTGAAAAAACTGTCCAGACACATTTCAACTGCTCAATCAAACATTCTCCACTTTACCCACTTCCTAAAAACTATGAATATTATTATCAACCAGACAGCAGATAATATTGATTTACAAGAGATAGAAAAAGAAGAACACAGTGTTTTTTTGTTTCTTTGGGGGGGGGGGGCTTCTAGGATCCACATAGATAACTATCAGACACCAGCAACTTTCTGGGCTAAGTTTCAAGTAGGTTGTTCGAGAAAACAAAGCTTCCTTTGAACATAAACGAGGAGAGGAAAAATCCATGACTCAGCATTGTTTTAATCAGGCTGTGTTCGGGATAAAAGAGCTAGTCTTTCTGCCAGTAAAGCTTTGATTTCTCCCCCAAAGGACACAATGCACTCATGAGGTTTGTGTAGTGCCCATCACCGTCGCTGACCTGATTTCCTTAACGCAGCGACTGAAAAGAGTTAAAACACTGTTGCATCAGTGAGCCCAAAGCCTTGACAATCAGACTAGAATTCTACTCTTCCAGAGAAGGGTCTACTGGTTACACATGACCTTACTTAAAGTTGGACTGCCATCACCACACAAACAAACACATCTGCTACAGCATTTTAGTCCTTTAGGCACCGAATCAACGGCGCCAATGGTGCAACAACTATTTTTTCATCCAGAAACTATCATCATTTATGGTCAATTTCTATTTGATTTAAAAATATAACTAGGTACCAGGCTGAATTGCTATAATATTATAGTTTTTAAGTCAAGTCAAATTCTTTATTGTTAAATGCACAAAATAGCATTGTCGTTCTGAGCTATGAAATTCTTATGACATAGCCCGTGCCATCTATGCAGTAGTATTTAGTGTTATTAGCAGTATTGTATACACCGTCATCGATGGTGTTGAGTTGCCTCAAAGGAACAAAACCTAATGTCAAGACATTGATTTTATGTTGTGCATTGTTTGTCTTGTTAATAGAAGCTAGGAGTAGGCATTTCTGGTCTGAAATACAGTATGGTAGCGGTCAAAACCTAACATGCAAAGTTCATAAGAAAATATCAAAAATGTTAATGCAATTTGTTTTCCAATATCTGTGTGCATTTAGCACTAAGATGACACAGAAAAAGATGTTTCTGTAATAGGCAAGTTGACAATCCAAATGCACCTGTGGATGGAAATCCTTAGTAGTTAAATTGTCAGCAATCTTCCTGTTAAAGACTCACAATAGTTTGTAATGGAGAGATCAGTTCTTAACTAGGTGACAATAATTGAATAATAAAACATTGTTTCATCAAAGATGAGTTGTGGCACCTACATTGAGTATCGGCAACTATTCCATTCTGTCAAGCACTGCTCTCAAATGTTTACCATTACTGTTTATCACTGGAATTATTGAGTAAGGGGGATGCATTTATACAACCCTATTTCCAAAAAGGTTGGGCTGCGATGTTAAATGTATTGTTAAAAGAGGAGGTGGTGAAACTCAGTGGTGAACAGGCCCAAATAAAAAAAATATTTTTACACAAACAATAACTCAGTTTCAACATTTGATATATTCTCTTTGCACATTGCATTCTGTTTGTATTAGCATTTTAAGAAGTGAGTCATTTAAACGATGAGTCATGTTTGGGCCTCAAAAATAAGAGGGAGACATATGTGTTCACTCCAACAATACAGCTTCTCAAAATTATTTTTTTTTATTGAGTTTCAAAAGTAATGTCATGTGAATCCTCCCCTGGAGCAAATGAAAACAGTCTCTTTTACAACTTTTAAGTCTTACAAGGTTGCAGCAAACTTTGAAGGGATTTCAGACAACTTCTTCAAGCGGCACATTTCAAGATTCCTGATAATGTTTGTGCTTGTTGACTGCTCTCATTATTACGGACCACAGGGTTTCAATAGAAGTGCGGAAACTGCGATGACAATAGTTAAACGTTGATTCTTTCTTGTTAAAAGGCCCAGTAATGGCCAAGTCTCAATCTCCTGGCAGTGGCAACTTCGTTCTATGCCAAAATATCCTGGTCGTTAGTGGAATTCATTATGCCTTTATGTCATTATTGATCACTTCAAAGCATCAATGATCAATACTTTTTCTGTGGGTTTTAGATGCTTTTCTTTGTAAGCAGTTCCCTTTTGTTACCCAACATGCCAATGGTGTGCACCGCCAAAACTATCTATTACTGTCTCAATTGACCACAACCCACAATTCCAACTGCAGCTCCGATAATGCCTGTCAAAATGCTTGGCAATTTGTGGGTTGGAATTAGTAATGGCTTATTTCGTGCAAGCCTTCCAGTGACCTTGCTGACATGGAGTTGGTGTCTAACAGTTTAATTGTATATATATTTTTAGATTTCATAACGCCAAGATCCCACTGGACTGTGCAGTTGTGAAACTCTGATCCTTGGTTTCTGCTCTGGCTCCCTCGTTATCTTTCTCACCACACAACGGCCCACACCATAAGCCTCATGTTCGACGCACATTTGCAAGATTTCAAGTCGCTCTAGACTTTTGAAGTTGCTCTAGACTTCAATGAAACATCGATTTCTAGTATTTCAAAATCGAAATAGATTATTATACTGCTTACTTGATCTGTGTTACCTGATACGTTTTGCAACCACCTATCTCTTTTCAGCCAACTGTTATTTTTTTTACCTGTGGCAAAAGATGACACGTACAACCTCATATTTACTTATGTGCAACCACATGTGTATATTCTAGGGAAACAGGAACCCATGACAGGTGTCGTTACAAATCCTGGAGACTAAAACCATAGAATACTCTGGTTTTATGTTAATTAATCTTTCATCGTGCCAAGTGTTTAGCACAGAAACTCGTACTGATAAATACATTTTTTGTGTTTAAGAAATGATTGTGATAAAATAATTGATTACCACTTGAACCCAAATTATGAATGAATTATGAATTTTTTGTGTTGTTTAGTTTTTTTTACTTGGCCTGAATTTTGTGAAGGGTGCCAATTCCCCTTTAGTTTATTTTACTTAAACAGTGGGTATATCCATTACCTTACCTTAGAGTTTATGTGCACATTTACTGATTAATCTGCATATTTATCTATCTACATGCAGGAATATGGACTGGGTTCTATGAAAAGCATAATGCAGCAGCCTAATTAGATATTAATAGCTAGGTGTCTTAATGTGGCCAGCATGATCATTTATTTCGCTGTGGCTGGTTACTGAGGTCCACACCATGTGGAGTTGAACTGTTCCGGTAATGTGATTGCTTTTATCCTATTGACCTGTTCCGTCAGCTCTTTGCCTTCTGGGGGAGTCCACATATTGACTAGTGTTTCAGACCTGTACAGTAAATCAAGCAATGTGGGACTTACTTACTTAAACGTCTTATGTCAAATCCGTATAGATTCACCTTAATGGACAATGTACAGTTCTTGTTGTTTTAGATTTAAAAAATTGCTTTTGCAAAAAAAACTAGTCTCTAACTTCCGCAGGCTGAAAAGGTATGAGCTCAAGCAGACCTTGACTCATGCGTGTTTGTGAACATGTTTGGCCAAAAGCAGCGTCTTCACACGGGCCAAAAGGCTCAATGAAATGAGGAGTGGGCTGAAGGAGAAGCTATGCCAACAGGGCACAAAAAAAACACATACACTCTAGCAATGATCAAACAAGCAGACACACACACACACAAACCAACACACAAAGAAAAAGCAACGCACAAACGCCCACATGTGCATATGTGGTTGATGGAGGAAGCGTTAGGACACAGTTTGGTCATGAAAGGTTGTAGTGTGTGTGTGTGTATTGTAGTGTGTGTATGTGTATTGTAGTGTGTGTGTATTGTAGTGTGTGTGTGTGTATTGTAGTGTGTGTGTGTGTGTATTGTAGTGTGTGTGTGTGTACTTCCATCCATGTGTCTTTTCCGGGCAGAAACTTTACAGTGAAAAACTGTTTCTTGTCCTGCAGGGTTTTAGATAATGAAGTCAGTTCCTCACCCATCCAATGAAAGTGCTTTATGTAAAAAACAAAATGCCAGAGTGACCGTATCAAAAGGTCACCGGGCTTGTTTACGAGAGGACCGAGGATTCCCGAGACTGAGTATCTATATGTATGTGAGAGTTTCTGTGTGTGTGAGAGAGAGAGATACATGTACAGTTGTTTTTTGTTGACAAGCCCCATTAAATGGGTCCTGTTAAAGGTCAAGCATGTATGTATATCTTAACAAAAATGTGATAGCATTGCTTGCTATGCTGCTGTTTCATCACCGTTACAATAGCTATGTACCCCACAAAGGTGATATGAAGCATAGCTCTCATATGACACAAGATTTTCTCTGTCGTAAGTAAACCCATACATAATATCAACGATGATTGGAGACATAAACATTTCTTTGACTTCAGTGTGTTTGTATGTGAGAGAAATAGAGGAAAGAGATGAAGAGAAGAACAAGAGAGGAGAGAGTGAGCTTGGCAGACTGTCTGGCTGATAAACATTAACTGCAGGTGTGTGAGACTGGAAAGAGAACAGCTAAGGCTTCATAGCACACCTCTACTGTGGACCAGAGAAGATGGGGTCATAGCACACCTCTACTGTGGATCAGAGAAGATGAGGTCATAGCACACCTCTACTGTGTACCAGAGAAGATGAGGTCATAGCACACCTCTACTGTGGACCAGAGAAGATAAGGTCATAGCACACCTCTACTGTGGACCAGCGAAGATGAGGTCATAGCACACCTCTACTGTGGACCAGAGAAGATGAGGTCATAGCACACTTCTACTGTGGATCAGAGAAGATGAGGTCATAGCACACCTCTACTGTGGACCAGAGAAGATGAGGTCATAGCACACCTCTACTGTGGACCAGAGAAGATGAGGTCATAGCACACCTCTACTGTGGACCAGAGAAGATGAGGTCATAGCACACCTCTACTGTGGACCAGAGAAGAAGAGGAGGTAATGTAGCAAGTGTAACACTGCATAAGTACGCACACGGACATAATAATTAGAGATTCACCGCAGTATACAGAACTTTGGATTTTTCCCATTTTAAATGAGCCGTCACGCATGCTCATTAACGGACACACACACACTCACAAACACACACTCAAAGACCAGTCACAATAAGATGGAATCTTTTCAAATTTTTCTAGTAAAATAATTGGTCATGAAATCCCCCTGAATAGAGTAGAAGCTCTGCAGCCACTGAGACGACAGTGGCTCACATAGAGGCGGGGCCGGTTTGGGAGCGACAACAGCGCTCTTTGCCAAGACTAGAGGATACAGAGTCTTTGAGGTGGTCTGGCCAGCCAGAATTCTGAGCTCTGACGTGAAATGTGAAGGGTAGAGTGATGCTGGACAGAGAGACAGAAAGAAATGGAGAGAGGGGGGGTGATTGAGAGAAAGGAAAACAAAAGAGAGGCGGACAGACTGAATCGCTGACTAACTGACTGATTAACTGACAGGGAATAATGTGGTGTGATAATATGCACTTGCATACATTTATATTTGTGATATATGGTGATGCTATTAACTGAATGGTGAAGTAGGAAAATACTGTATTTCTCACTTGTAGCTAATGCAGATCCACTGATAAACAACTGGAAATTCGATATAAACAAATACATTCTTGATTTTATACACAAAACAATCACATAAACAACACATGAAACCGTGCCCAATAATATTCTGAGACAGGACAATCAAAGTAACATGTTTTTCAGCTAGACATCTGTCAGTGTCACGAAAATATATTTTTCATATGATCACTTCTCCAGAAACCAGACAGAAAGGAAACACTCAGTTTAAACATGTGAGTTCTGCTAGGTTTGCTCATAAAGGTCAGTTTTCAGACATAAAGATGTCTAGCTGAAAAACCTGCTACTTTGATTGTACGTGTCAGATCTGAAAGTAAAACCGTTTCACTTTCTTCCTTCTACAGTTACCTTTCTCATCACTCACTCTCTATCCACAGTCTCAGCTCTTGGCTACTTTGGCACTTCGTGGTTTGGTTTCCATCATGGCTGCCCAACGCCCCCCCCAACACACCCCTTCCTCCCCCGGCCTCTCGTCGCCCTCCCCCTTGTGACTACACCCGGTATTGACGCTAATAATTGCCCCTGAATGAAGGTGCCGATTCCCATGGATGTCCATCGAGGCCCTTGGCCTGGTCTCTGGGGCCATCACTGCATCCCCCCCAACACACTCTCTCCCTCCCACTCAATAGGGATTAGGAAGGGGAGAGGGCGGGGGGGGCAGAGGGAAGGAGGGTTAAGGTTGGAGTGTCCTGCTCTGATTTGGGGCTGGCGTTGATGTTCGCCAAGCAGATGTTTCATGTCAGCGTCAGGACATTGATGGGGGACTCCTGAACACTCCAGAATTGTTAGTTTGTTGTTCGGGCGGGTAATTATTACCCAGCAATTTCAGACACCGGTGACCTGATTTTGACAGAAAATGAGGTCTTGCTGTACGGACCCTGACGCGTCGATCCAGACATCGCCCTTTCCTCGGGGGGAGGGTGGGGGGACTTTGCTTGTTTACAGAAATTGCTTATTCATAAAGGTTTCCGACACAAAGAAAGGAAATGCATATATTAGGAGGCAACGAGGCGATTCCCAGATTCCCACCCCCTCCCGGGTACCAGACACAGCGGCTGAACCACGCCAGTCAAACCCACGCACCCTTGCCCGTGCCAGCTGTAACCCATACCCAGGGGGTGCTCATCCAATCGGGCAGAGGTCTGCCCCCTGAAGCCCGTCTCCTCGAGGAGGGCCGAGCCCGCCAGGGCATACCCTTCACCCTCCACAACCACATGGAGAGGGAGTAGTACAGAGGGAGATAGGAGGATGACGAATGGTTTGAGGAGTGTGATGGAGTAAGAAGGAGGAAGTGAAGGACGAGTGGAGGAACAAGAAAAAGGCTGAATAGCGAAGGGGAAGAGATGGAGGGGAGAGAGGGAACTGTCTACAACGAAGGAGAAATGTCCTGAGGAAAATAAAGGGTGTGAGCCATGAGACTGGAGAGAGAGAGAAGAGAGAGAGAGAGAAAGAGAGAGGTGAAAACCATATAATAAACAAAAAGGAAGTAAAAGTTGACAATGTCTTCCACACTCAGTTAAGGCCAGGACAACCCTTTATGGGGCACTTGAGATCTGGGCCAAGACCAAGTGTGTTGATTGTGCCGTTTAGCCTCTTTGGATGCAGATCCCATTTGAGGAAACAGTTTGGAATTTGGAGCTCGCTTCGAGTCGGGGTGTAAAGATTCTAGGGGGTGTTCGAAAACTTTTAGAGCCAGCTAGGTTTGGCTCCTGGCCTCACCATCAACCACACCACCTCAAATTATCCTCATTACCGGTTCTTCCAAGAGGAAAAGGGCCATTTGTCTGAGTGTGATGCTATGGTGTACTGCACTTTGAGGCTTGCTATGGTCTTGGATGCAAACGATGGAGAAAAGTAGGGAAGCTCAATTAATTAGCTAGGGTCAGATGTTATATGTGTGGTTATGGGTGTGTATGTGTGTGTGTGAATGCTTGTGTGGATTATAACAGACCAATCCAGAGAAACAGTTATGTATTGAAATTTAGAGTCTGTTCTCCCTATCCAAAAATAAAACCTTGACGTAACCTGACTCTAAACATACCTGTATACAGGGGAGGCCTGTAATTCTCATCACAGGTACACTTTAACTATGACAGACAAAATGAGAAAACAAATCCAGATAATCACATTGTAGGATTTTTTATGAATTTATTTGCAAATTATGGTGGAAAATAAGTATTTGGTCACCTACAAACAAGCAAGATTTCTGGCTCTCACCTGTAACTTCTCCTGTTAGAGGCACCTCTGTCCTCCACTTGTTACCTGTATAAAAGACACCTGTCCTCAACCTCAAACAGTCACACTCCAAACTCGACTATGGCCAAGACCAAAGAGCTGTCAAGTGACCAGAAACAAAATTGTAGACCTGCACCAGGCTGGAAGAATCTGCAATAGGTAAGCAGCTTGGTGTGAAGAAATCAAATGTGGGAGCAATCATTAGGAAATGGAAGACATACAAGACCACTGATAATCTCTATCGATCTGGGGCTCCACTCAAGATCTCACCGCGTGGGGTCAAAATGATCACAAGAACGGTGAGCAAAAATCCCAGAACCACACGGGGGGACCTAGTGAATGACCTGCAGAGAGCTGGGACCAAAGTAACAAAGCCTACCATTAGTAACACACTACGCCGCCAGGGACTCAAATCCTGCAGTGCCAGACGTGTCCCCCTGCTGAAGCCAGTACATGTCCAGGCCATTCTGAAGTTCGCTAGAGGGCATTTGGATGATCCAGAAGAAGATTGAGAGAATGTCATATGGTCAGATGAAACCAAAATAGAACTTTTGGGTAAAAACTCAACTCGTCGTGTTTGGAGGACAAAGAATGCTGAGTTGCATCCAAAGAACACCATACCTACTGTGAAGCATAGGGGTGGAAACATCATGCTTTGGGGCTGTTTTTCTGCAAAGGGACCAGGATGACTGATCTGTGTAAAGGACAGAATGAATGGGGCCATGTTTCGTGAGATTTTGAGTGAAAACCTCCTTCCATCAGCTAGGGCATTGAAGATGAATCATGGCTGGGTCTTTCAGCATGACAATGATCCCAAACACACCGCCCGGGCAACGAAGGATTGTCTTCGTAAGAAGCATTTCAGCATTCCTGGAGTGGCCTAGCTAGTCTCCAGATCTCAACCCTATAGAAAATCTTTGGAGGGAGTTGAAAGTCTGTGTTGCCCAGCAACAGCCCCAAAACATCACTGCTCTAGAGTAGATCTGCATGGAGGAATGGGCCAAAATACCAGCAACAGTGTGTGACAACCTTGTGAAGACTTACAGAAAATGTTTCACCCCATTGCCAACAAAGGGTATACAACAAAGTATTGAGATAAACTTTTTTTATTGACCAAATACTTATTTTCCACCATAATTTGCAATTAAATTCATTAAAAAATCCTACAATGTGATTTTCTGGATTTTCATTTCTCATTTTGTCTGGCATAGTTGAAGTGTACATATAATGGAAATTACAAGCCTCTCTCATCTTTTTCAGTGGGAGAACTTGCACAATTGGTGGCTGACTAAATACTTTTTTGCCCCACTGTAGATACAGATGGATAGATAAATAAGGCTCATAACCTGATAATGAAGCAGTTGATAGTAATGACTTTTCCTCGTTGGTTGTTTGGACCAATCAGAAATGGGCAGCGGTGGTGCTTAACGAGGTGCAGGGACTTTCAAGCTTGTGTTTTATAGGGCAGTTACACAGTGGCATGTGTCTGAATCAAGAACAATCATAAGAAAAGCTTTTTGGACACAGTAAATCTGGGGGACATTAGTGGAGAGGTTTGATTGAGTGTAAATGGCATTCCCCAAGTAAAACAGGAAATTAGCAACTTTCATGAAGGGACTTTGACTTCTATATTACGGAAGAAATAAACAATTACTCATTCTGGAATTCCCTATATTTAGTTGAATACATTATTTTTTTAGTTTGCATTTGTCAAAGATCCCAGGACATCTTTGATGCTGTTCCATACTGAACTTATAAGCGATGATAAAATAAACCCATATTGTAAACAAGACCACTCAAGCCAAATTTCAGTGGAAACCAAACTGGACATTTAACAGGATAACAAGGCAACAAATACACTAGGGTTTCTTTTGAATAAAAATTGAAATCTTGATTTCTGTCTTGAGATTGGTTGGATTCATAATAACTATCAAAGAGTTAGAAAAAGAAGAGAAGATGGGAGAGAAATACCTATCAATAGCTACTAATTCTGGAATTTCCTCCACACAAACAGTGAGAAGCAAACCTCACTAATTTAACGCTAACAAGAACAACGTTTTCCTGACTACTACGCTAGCTACAATAATTACATTAGCCTGCCTACTACGCTAGCTACAATAATTACATGTGCCTGTCTACTACTCTAGCAACAATAATTACATGTGCCTGCCTTCTGCACTAGCAACAAGAATTACATTAGCCTGACTACTACACTAGCAACAATAATTACATTAGCCTGACTACTACACTAGCAACAAGAATTACATTAGCCTGACTCTTTTAGCAGCAACAAGAATTACATTAGCCTGACTACTACACTAGCAATAATAATCACATTAGCCTGACTACTACACTAGCAACAATAATCACATTAGCCTGACTACTACACTAGCAACAATAATTACATTAGCTTGACTACTACACTAGCAACAAGAATTAAATTTGCCTGACTACTACACTAGCAACAAAATGGCCTGAGTACTTAAGCAGCAACAAGAATGGAGCTAGCCTGACTGGCTGCCTCTCTTTCTCCTCCCCTTCCTAACTGTTTTGCTGGGTCTATTAAACAATGACAAAAGACAACATAGACCCTAGTGCACTAATTTACACAATTATACCACAAGTCCTCCCTGTCTTATGTGTTAAACGTAGTGCACAACGTAGTGCACTAACATGAAGCATGGTACTCTGTGCCAAGGTCGGCCCACAGGCCCCGGAATCAGAACTCTCTAAGGCGGTTGTCACAGCAACCCCACATCCAACAAGGGGCAGAGGCGGGAGGGGCCATGATGTCATTCGTGGCACGGTGGGGGCCAATCAAACCCTGAGTAAATGATGTCACCCTTTGTCGCGGCGGCCCATTCAGCCCTAAAGAGGAGCGGTGAATTGAGCACTGCCGAGAGGTCAATTTCCCTGGGTGAGAAAGGGAAGGAAAGGAACTGATTGGGGGAGGCGGGCCAGCAGGGGGAGTGCATTGTGGACATGCTAATGCATGTTGACCGTGGGCAGGCCAGTGATGCTGTCGACCGTGGGCAGGCCCGTGATGCCGTCGACCGTGGGCAGGCCCTTGATGCTGTCGACCGTGGGCAGGCCCATGATGCTGTCGACCGTGGGCAGGCCCATGATGCTGTCGACCGGGGGCAGGCCCATGATGCTGTCGACCAGGGTCAGGCCCATGATGCTGTCGACCAGGGTCAGGCCCATGATGCTGTCAACCAGGGTCAGGCCCGTGATGCTGTCGACCGTGGACAGGCCCATGAAGGTGTCCTGAAACGCAGGCTCTGAAATGACGGAGACGAGTGCCTCACACACCGCTTGTTTAGACGCGACCTCCTCCGCTTCATATGATCTGTTGGGACAATTTGAGGGCTTGAAGCTCAGTGCAATGGACCGTGCTCACTGCTTTTGTTTTATCTTGCCTATGACAACAATAAGCCAGCCCCCTTGAGGAATAATGGCCGGCCCCTGGCCCCTGTCTCTAGGAAAAGCATTACTCCCCTCTCCCAAAAAAGCCCCCCCCCATACTCCGTAATGTCGCTCAAACTAGCAGTATCTGTGGATCCCTCTCTCCCCTTGTCTTACTGCCTTTCTTACTGTTTCTGTTTGACACACACACTTAAGGCACCTGTGGAGGGACTTCCTAGAAGGCTACTATGAGTGATAGAGGGTTAAAACATCACCTGTGTTTCAGTAAACCAACATTCCCCTGTGCAGACCCAGGTTATGACATTTGTGGGGTTTCACCGTACACAATGATAAACCGAATATGTTGCCTTTTTATCTGTAAAACTTCTAAACACACAAAAGAAATGCAAAGCCACGCGATAGAACACCAGTCCAGGTAATATGATGGCCACCTGTTAACGTCACGATGATGCTTGATGGCTGTATGCACATTAAAGTTCAATCTGTATATGACATCAAAGATCAATCTCTAGGAGACATCAAAGGGCAATCTCTACGTGACATCATGGGGAATTACATAACTAATAGTTGTTCGGGACTCTTTCAAGAAGTGGTTTGGAATGGCATTTCCTGACCTTCAAATGGTTCTCCCATTTCCAAGCATGAACCGGTTCAACACGTGTACACGTCCAGATGTCCCTTAGAGGATGTGTTCCAATTATCCACACACCTATTTTGTTATTTTGTGAACAACGGGATTCTCAGCAGGGTATTGTCTCGTCTTGATAACTTAATCACAGCACCAAGAAGCAGACATCCTTAAAAAGGCCACAGGGCCTAAACTCAGTAACACACAGTAACAAACACACTAACGAAATTGAGCTTCGGGTAAAACCTAATTGGAAGACAGTAAAGTAATACGATATGGTGCAGGACATGATTTATGACATGTTAATCAGTTTAACACTTAAAAACTCCTACAGCACTGGGAGACATGATGACTAACATGAGAAACATGATGTTGACAGGGCAGATCCAGTCTCGCAGGACAGAGCTTTCTGATACCAAAGGACATTCTCCCAGATGGATTGTGGCTTGACAAGATGCATTTTAGCAAACTCCAGTCTGGCTTTTTATGTTTTTATTTCAAAAGTGGAGTCCTCCCAGGTCTTTCACTCAAAAGGGACGTATGGTGTGATCTGAAGCTGACGTACCTTCACCTTGGAGTTCACCTTGTGTCTCTTTGACAGTAATCCTTTGTTCTCTTCCACCATTCACACTATCTTTCTGATCTATTTGGAGTTGATTTTCTTCTGGCGGCATCGCCCCCGGAGGTTGGCGACAGTTCCTTGAAAATGTTAATAATATTTGCAACTGTTGTCACAGGAACATCAAGCTGCTTGTAGATTAACTTGTAGCCTTGCTTGGCTTGTAATTTTCTTTCAGATCTCGTCAGACAACTCTTTCCTTTGCTTTCTCTGGTACATATTCAGTGTGATGCACACAGCTATACACAGTGAATACTTTTCTCCATTTAAATAGTCTGAATGAAAAGATTAGCTATGTGGGATTGATTGTAAAGAAAATAATTAGTGTAAAATATCATTATAATCAAATTATGTATTAACTTTTTTGAGCGGTACAAACGTTTCTAGAGTATTTTAGAATATCTTTGTAGAATTGAAGAGCTATAATTCATCTTTTTCACAGCTCCCATATTATATGACATACCAAAGGCATATAAGTATACATGATACAGCAGCATATAATTACATCACTTTTCAGGAGGGAAAAAGCATTATTTCAATGAGCTGTAAAATTCCCACAAATGCCACAGATTTTACCACGTCTGTGTACATAATGCGTGCCTTTCTGTGTGTGTGACTCTCTCTCTCTCTATATATATATATATACAAATATTAGGGCTGGGTATAGATTAAAATAAATTAACTAATTAAATTGCGGTTAATCAATTTTTTTATGTGTGGTAGAATCACTAAAATAAAGCAATAAACACAATATATTTAAAATTGAACATTATATGACATCTTGTGAACTGTAAACAAAACTACAGAGTAGTCATTTCCATCAATGATATGCAGCAACATTATTAACAACAAAGCTTTAAGGGCCCAATCCCAATGTCTCCCCTAAACCCTAAGGCCTGAACCCTCACATCGATCAAGTTTGAAGAAAGCATATTTGGAATTTACAAACTACACACAGTTCTCGCTGTATGAATTGTCAGTGAACATTGTGTTTACTTGTTATATGTTCACTTTTTTTTCGAAACATGCTGGCGTCAGAGATTAAACATCAAAATCCATTTATTGAATCAAGCATAAACTTTTACCACTAACTCCCCCAGCCGTAGTATATATATATGTATATATATATATATATAGATGTATAAAGAATGAGAGAGACACACTCTTATCTCTCTCCACTTCCCTCCCTGGCCATTTCACTCTCACTCTCATCTCTCCACTTCCCTCCCTGCACATTTCACTCACTCTCATCTCTCTCCACTTCCCTCCCTGGCCATTTCACTCTTTCTCTCACTCTTATCTCTCTCCACTACCCTTCCTGGCCATTTCACTCTTTCTCTCACTCTCATCTCTCCACTTCCCTCCCTGCACATTTCCCTCACTCTCATCTCTCTCTCCACTTCCCTCCCTGGCCATTTCACTCTTTCTCTCACTCTTATCTCTCTCCACTTCCCTCCCTGGCCATTTCACTCTTTCTCTTACTCTCATCTCTCCACTTCCCTCCATGCCCATTTAACTCACTCTCATCTCTGTCCACTTCCCTCTCTGGCCATCTCACTCTTTCTCTCACTCATCTCTCTCTCTATTTCCCTCCCTGGCCATTTCACTCTTTCTCTCACTCTTATCTCTCTCCACTTCCCTTCCTGGCCATTTCACTCTTTCACTCACTCTCGTCTCTCCACTTCCCTCCCTGCCCATTTCACTCACTCTCATCTCTCTCTCCACATCCCTCCCTGCACATTTCACTCACTCTCATCTCTCTCTCCACTTACCTCCCTGGCCATTTCACTCTTTCTCTCACTCTCATCTCTCTCTCCACTTCCCTCCATGGCCATTTCACTCTTTCTCTCACTCTTATCTCTCTCCACTTCCCTCCCTGCCCATTTCACTATTTCTCTTACTCTTATCTCTCTCCACTTCCCTCCCTGGCCATTTCACTCTTTCTCTCACTCTCATCTCTCCACTTCCCTCCCTGCCCATTTCACTCGCTCTCATCTCTCTCCACTTCCCTCCATGGCCATTTCACTCTTTCTCTCACTCTTATCTTTCTCCACTTACCTCCCTGCCCATTTCTCTCACTCTCATCTCTCTCCACTTCGCTCCCTGGCCCTTTTACTCTTCCTCTCACTCTCATCTCTCTGTCTACTTCCCTTGCTGGCCAATTCACTCTTTCTCACTCTCCTTCCCTTTACTGGTTCTCTAATTTTCTCTGACAGACAGACTAAACACAGCGAACTCTCTCTACACCATCACTATTTCTCTCTCCTGACAGACAGACAGACAGACAGACTAAACACAGCAAACTCTCTCTACATCATCACTCTCTCTTTCTCCTGACAGACAGACTAAACACAGTGATCTCTCTCTACACCATCACTATTTCTCTCTCCTGACAGACTAAACACAGCGACCTCTATATACACCAACACTCGATGTCTCTCTCTCCTGACAGACAAGCAAAACACTGTGATCTCTCTTCTTCACACCATTACTCTATGTCTCTCTCTCTCAAGACAGACTAACAAAACACAGTGATTTCTCTTTACTCGATCAGTCTTTCCTTCTCTCTCTCTCCAGACAGACAGACAACCCCAAGATGACTGATCGGCCTCCATCTTTGCCTTCCTCTCAGACATGTA
This sequence comes from Novumbra hubbsi, assembly GCA_016801125.1. Lineage (NCBI taxonomy): Eukaryota > Metazoa > Chordata > Actinopteri > Esociformes > Umbridae > Novumbra > Novumbra hubbsi. Next base: position 12,010 of record JACXGK010002196.1, on the reverse strand, counting down.
GAGGCAGACACTGATCCACTAATCCTCCGTTGATAAGGCCCACCTGTCAGCAGTAATTAGGAAATGTCAACATTTGCTTTTTGGATGAGCTATTTGCTTTGAGAAAGTTCCAATGGAGTGAATCCAATATGATATGTCAGCCAGGCGCATTTTATTCAATATGATATGTCAGCCAGGAGCATTTTATTCCATATGATATGTCAGCCAGGAGCATTTTATTCCATATGATATGTCAGCCAGGAGCATTTTATTCCATATGATATGTCAGCCAGGAGCATTTTATTCCATATGATGTGTCAGCCAGGCGCATTTTATTCAATATGATATGTCAGCCTGGAGCATTTTATTCAATATGATGTGTCAGCCAGGAGCATTTTATTCCATATGATATGTCAGCCAGGAGCATTTTATTCCATATGATATGTCAGCCAGGAGCATTTTATTCCATATGATGTGTCAGCCAGGAGCATTTTATTCAATATGGTATGTCAGCCTGGAGCATTTTATTCAATATGATATGTCAGCCAGGAGCATTTTATTCAATATGATATGTCAGCCAGGAGCATTTTATTCAATATGATATGTCAGCCAGGAGCATTTTATTCCATATGATGTGTCAGCCAGGCGCGTTTTATTCAATATGATATGTCAGCCAGGAGCATTTTATTCCATATGATATGTTAGCCAGGAGCATTTTTTTCCATATGATATGTCAGCCAGGAGCATTTATTCCATATGATATGTTAGCCAGGAGCATTTTTTTCAATATTATATGTCAGCCTGGAGCATTTTATTCAATATGATATGTCAGCCAGGAGCATTTTATTCAATATGATATGTCAGCCTGGAGCATTTTATTCAATATGATATGTCAGCCTGGAGCATTTTATTCAATATGATATGTCAGCCAGGAGCATTTTATTCAATATGATATGTCAGCCTGGAGCATTTTATTCAATATGATATGTCAGCCTGGAGCATTTTATTCCATATGATATGTCAGCCAGGAGCATTTTATTCCATATGATGTGTCAGCCAGGCGCATTTTATTCAATATGATATGTCAGCCTGGAGCATTTTATTCCATATGATATGTCAGCCAGGAGCATTTTATGATGGCTGTTTTGGAAAGGATGCCGCTCACAGTGGCTGTCAAGTGGTTTCCATGGGGATGCATGTCTTAACATAGACTGAACTTGTGCTTAAGGGTGTTTTCAGTGTGTTCAGATAGTGAAAAATAATAACAGATGAGTACAGTACATGTAGTAAGTAATTGATTGACAATGTATGTGCCTTTTTTATTTGATTGTACAGGAAAAACGCATGTCTAGAAATCAAGTACAATGGAGGGATTGGAATAATACTGGACACAGCAGGACAAGGCTTTGCCTTTGTGTTCATGTCAGAGGTAGGTTTAGTCCCATCATGTACTCGTCCAGAAGGGGGTGAGTTCATTGGCTGTTCCATTATGTACCAGTCCAGAAGAGGTGATATAGGTGGACTATCCCATTAAGCACCGATCAAAAAAAGGGTAGAGATAGGTGGACTATTCCATTAAGCAAATATCCAAAGGGGGTGGAGATGGGTGGACTATCCCATTAAGCACCTATCCAAAAGGGGGTGGGAAACCGTGGAGTGTAATCCTCATATTCTTTCCCAGTAGCCCATAGAGCTGGATTTTAAGATCCATATCAAAGTGGTGTTAGTCACCAAACATCTACTTCTGCTGAAGCTGGAACCAGTCCAAGGTAAGTGAAGGTTGTTGCCTCTCTCCATCCCTGAAAAAACAACAAGGAAGACCAGATTATTGACAGCGTCCATACATCCCTAAGGATGGATACTGAGAATTTGCTTCAATCCAAAACAGTGACCCATTTGACTATTCAATAAGATCTGTATTATGGACCATGGCTTAATACTGAACTTTAAATAGCTTCCAAGGAAAGCTAAGCAAATGTGGGCTAAATCGTGTTCCAGGACACCAGTGCTCATAATACATCTTCCTTGCCTATACCAAAACCAGAAATGATAGAAACCTCTGTTTTGGAAATGAAAAGTACTTATATAATGAGATCAGAAGACGGGTTTAGTTAATAAATCAAGACATCAGAAATGTTGATAGCTCTAGCAGAGCAGATCGCATTGCCTTCGTAAGGTTTCTATCCAGAGGGCGTTGACTCAACGTGACGTCAAGAAATCGTGGATGAATCAGAAGAGTGCGGGAAGTCGTAATTATCACATTACCAGTGTTGTGGAGATCAAGCCTCAAGGACTGGAGCAGCGGAGTTCTGCTTCCAGCTCCGAGAACCACATTCTGTAGCCCCACAGTTTATGCAGCCTACAGTACAGTAGTTTTATTTCAAACATCTCTATAAATGAACTACCGGAACAGCCAGAACAGAGCAAACAGCCATCCTCCTTGGAGATTTAAAATATTTTAAACCCACTTCGAACCCAGTGTTGCAGTTACTCCAAACACTCTGCGCTTTCTCTTCAAGAATGACTCAAAGCCGGGAGGCCCATCTGATCAAAGAAACCCAGTTGTGTCTTGGATAAACAAAGTCACAGACTACCAGGGACGACAATGGAGTAGCGTGATTCTCTGTAACCTTTGTACACGCATGTGCTTCCAGTTCAATCATGCAACCCAATGCTTATGAATCGGTTATCGCAAGATACAGCTGTGCGGAGACTTTTTGGCTTTGCTTGCGTATTACGGCCAACAATCCAGGCTCCTAGTTCCTACGGGTCTTCTGACACACGGATGACGTCCCAGGGTGGGGTAGTGACGTACACAAATCAGCGACAGCCTGCCACCACCCCCGAAACGGCCGCCACCCACGCAACCACGTCGCTGACGGAACCTACGGATCGCCGTGGCAGCCAGCGAGAACGGCCAAGCTTCAGGACCCCCGGGGGCGAGGACCAACGTGTTGAGGGGGCGAGGACCAACGTGTCGAGGGGGCGAGGACCAACGTGTTGAGGGGGCGAGGACCAACGTGTCGAGGGGGAGAGATTGAGCCGTTGAAGCATGGCTCCAACCTCCCACACTCCGCCCCGGCTGTCTGCACTAGCACTCCCCCCTCCCCCCTCCCTGTGTGGAGCTCTGCCTGGTTCTGGTTTCCTGCGACTCCTGTACCTTGGAGATGAATCAGCCTGACCAACCAGGCCCCAACCCGTCTGCGTTGCCTGGGGTTGTGTGCCGGCTGGGGCCAGTTGATGCTAAACCAGCCAAGGTAGCTTTACATGTAGAGGCCCTGTGTTTCCAACGGGTTCTGGATATCGGGCTGTGTTTCCAACGGGTTCCGGATATCGGGCTGTGTTTCCAACGGGTTCCGGATATCGGGCTGTGTTTCCAACGGGTTCCGGATATCGGGCTGTGTTTCCAACGGGTTCCGGATATCGGGCTGTGTTTCCAACGGGTTCCGGATATCGGGCTGTGTTTCCAACGGGTTCCGGATATCGGGCTGTGTTTC
>JACXGK010002195.1:37709-57834 GCA_016801125.1 Novumbra hubbsi | reverse complement strand
GGGGGCACAGTAGAGACTAGATCAAATGTGTGGAGAACAACCAACTGTATTGGGAAAAGGGGGGCACAGTAGAGACTAGATCAAATGTGTGGAGAATAACCAACTGTATTGGGAAAAGGGGGGCACAGTAGAGACTAGATCAAATGTGTGGAGAACAACCAACTGTATTGGGAAAAGAGGGGGCACAGTAGAGACTAGATCAAATGTGTGGAGAATAACCAACTGTATTGGGAATCAATCAACTCCCAGAGCAGGACAGGCAGTAACACTGACAACTCTGAAACTGTGATCAAGAAAGTGTTAACTAACACAGGATTAGATCACAGATAAGCCAGAGTTCTGTGACAAGGCCCTCTGGGCTCTGACCAAGGCAGATGAGTACTTTAAACCAGGAGGAGTTGTGCCTCCACAGAGGGTAAACCCGATGTTAAACTGCTGCTATTTCATACAGAATACATACGTTATACATAATTAATATACATAAACAGGATTTCTTTCCTGATTTTTAGAATACAAAGGCAAAATTTGCCACTGGCTTTACTTAACGGTACTTTACAGCCATTGACTGCCTAGTTTCCTAATTAGCAGGATTTCCTAAACAATGTTGCAATATGAAGTAATTAAGAAGATCTGGAAAATAACTGGGAACCGCTGCAAGGAGCATTATTCAACAGGAGCGCATTGAGTTACCCAGCCCTGGCGACGACCGTCATGAATGCAGCATACAATACCAAGATACCTACAAAAGAATGTAGACTTCATACCCCTATATAAAAACACTAAGTGGAAAATACCTCCCATCAGGCCAAACCAGATTGCTATCATTTAAAGTTTCGTAATTCTGTTGATTTCACTTTATCATATCAAGTGCATTTATTAGTTGCGTCAGCCTACAATAGACAGTATGCAAACTAAATACCGCTAACGGACTGTTGTTAAAGTCATCCTCTCGCCCCACGTAACCCTTAAAGGCCTACAGCAATGGACCATCCTTATACAAAGAATAGTCCTCACAAAGATGACTGGTTGGGTTGTGGGAGCAGAGGCCACAACTCCCTTCCTCACAAACTCTGCTCAATGCGGCGTACAGAAACAGTTCCTCAATAAAATCCACATGACCCTCCACACCGTTGTTCCCTACATCTGTTCCCTCAGCCAGACCAGGGGCCCGGGGAGGGGCCGAGGCGTTACCATGGCGCCCAGTGTGACAGCAGCTCAGTGGCCTGACCTAAAGCCGAACAAAGGAGGCTAGAAAAGAAAGTTCCAACTCGCACGGCACAAGCTGAACCGGCAAGCCAAGACCCACATAAAGCACGCTGCAGTCAGAGTGTCCGGCCACTGACATTTACCCAAGGAAATAGTTATGGTAACGGGATGGATGTTATACGAGTACACCTTGACTGCATGTCAAAGGACGGATGGATGAGACATAGCATGATCAGATAGGCGTTTTCCTAACTGGCATCCATTTAAGCGTAGGCGTCAAAGCAGACGGTCTTGATGTTAAATTAAAATCATTTTACACGGTTTCTGCCAACGCTCTTTCGAACCCCAAAACCTCCACCCACTGCTCCAAGGCTGAAAGCTCCTATCCCACAATGTGAACACCAGCCTCGGGGGTGGGCCCTTCAGAAACCCCGCTCAGATTCTTGGCATGCCAGAATTGTGGACGCCACATTCGGGTAACACGCGTCAGCCAAGTCAGGGCTTCAAACCGTCACTTCTGGCCGGGCTTCATTCTTTCACACACAAGCCCTGAGGTGGACTGCCTGCGCTCCCAGCAGAGGAACTGCTGAGAACCAGCTCACATTCTGTCAAGTTGTCAGGATAATCATCTCTTAAGTCTTTTATCTGGGCGTTTTGACACAATGCCAGAAAAAACTATCTGCGAGTGTATGGGCTTTGAGAGATGACAAAACAATGCACGGTGGAGATATGGCCTTACAGGCCACACAAGCAACAGATGTTTCACTTCCAGAGCTTTGTTTGGAAAGGGCCTGACTGGAGTGATTCGTTTTTTGTTGTACAGGGTGACTCAGCTTTTCAATTATACTATCAACGTGGGGAACTCCACATTGAGAAAATGTTGGCAATAAACGAAATGGTAATACTTCAGTGAAAGGGAAATTTGACCAACTGCATTAGAAGAGTACTCTTCATTGCCCAGATAACACCTCTTTTACATAACTTGTTAACACAGGAATGAGCAGTTGAAACATTTATAAAACAACACCCAAACCCTGTTGTTTTTTGTAAGATAAAATTGTGGGGAGCAGTTTCTTATTAAGTGCAATTGAACTACATCCACGAGGCATTTATTAAAGTATTATTCTTCAGGAATAAACAAATGAATACACTTAAAATTAAGAAGTAATCACTCCAGTATAACACCAAATTGATTCCAATCTGTCCAGTTAGGATGCATAAGTGACTGTGTTTGGTTTTGTCATGTTTTGGTGCAAATGAAAGTGACCAATGGTGCACTGGAGAGGCTACAGCAAGACTACCCCCAAAACGGAAATGGTTTTGCAGGTGGTGGCCACAGACAATTGCGTCCTTATCTTTCCTGAATCCTTCTTCTCTAGCTTTGCCTTTTGCTATTGTCCTTGTCAAAATGTATTGCATGAGGCGGTACCTGCAGCCCATTCCGGTTGCACAGGTAGACCAGCTCTTTGAGGATTGCACATCCATACATGCCGTAAAAGTGTCCCCCAGTAAAGTCTCATGAGCATGGAAGAGATTCCAGGAGTGGCCATTACACAAAGAGAGCTGGACAGGGCCGCAGAAGGGAAGTCAATAACTGATGAGCATGTTTCGGATCAAACTGTCAGAAACGGACTCCATGAGGGCCCACCGCCCTCTAGTGGGACCTGTTCTCACAGCCCGGCACCAGGCAGCTTGCATTCGCCAGAGAACACCAGAATTGTCCGGTCCGCCGCTGGCAACCCTGTTCTCTTCACAAATGGGACCATGTTGATAAAGAGCACACGTGGTGAAGAGGTGAAAGAATCTGAAGAAACCGTGTTGAATGTTATGATGTCGGCAACAGCATCCAGCGTGAAGGTCAGTTATGTTCTGTCCAAGTACCAGGATGAAATCCTCAGACACAACGTCAGAGCTCACAATGGTGCCGTGGGCCCTGGGTTCCTCCACGTAAAAGGCCAACGCCCGGCCTCATGTGGCAAAGACATTGACAGGCTCTCATGTTTTCCAGACCTGAATTCAATTGGGAACCTTGGGGACGTTATGCGCATCAGACATAGACAAGTAGCACCACAGACTGTCCAGGAGCTCACAGATGCCCAGATCCAGGTCTGGGAGGAGATCCCCCAGGAAATCCTTTAATGTCTCATCAAGAACATGCCCAGATATGGTCAGAAGTGCATACAGGCACATACACACTACTGAGCCACATTATGAGTTCGAGCAGCCTGTGATTTCAATTGTTTAATTTGATTTTCAGTGTGCGTTTGAAGAACAAAAGTCCACGTGGTAAACCCCGGTTCCTGCTTTCAAGAAAACAACATTAAAGAAAAACAAACACAGGGTTCTCCAGGGTACACAAGGACACAAGGAGAAAGTCAATCTGCATTCTCCAGGGTACACAAGAATGCTGTAAAAAACGTTACTGCATTAAAATAAGTCTCAATGGCACGAGAACAGATGTTTGTAACCTAGCTACACATTTCAGCTGCATAGAAAAGATGAGGAGTTACAGGACCTCCTTCCTATAAAGGAGTCCCAAGGACATTAATCGGCAATCCAGACACCCTTTGCAAGATAATAAAGTACACTTTGGTGAGCCTATATTGGCAGGAGTACTAACACTATCTATTATAGATATTATTATAGACAAAGTGGGCGATTCAAGGAAATGTTAAATGTCAAATTACTGTAGACTTTTTTTTTTGGGGGGGGGGGGGGTGTTGAAAGGCATTCTGCTACCTTCAGCAACAACTAAACAACAAAAAACAAAAGTTGGACACACATTATGGTTTAGTTGGTTTTTACGTGAGAGAGATATTTAAAAGAAATCCCACAAAGGAGTCTGTGGTAATTAGTCCTGTAAACCTGTCTAGAACAAGCCTGTGGCAATTAGTCCTGTAAACCAGTCTAGAACAAGTATTTGCTTTCCATAAAGCTTTGTTTGGCATAATGCCGTAAGTAGAGGCGGGTACATCAATTCTGTGGAACCAATAACTTCTGTGGGATTAATAATTTACTTTGTGGGAACCTTTCATTTTAACTGGCCAAGTTTTGATCACCGTATCAAATTACCGGATGAGCTAAGAAATTGACATTTGGAACATTAAGCAAAATTTTGTTGTAGAATGAAATGTTGTTTTACTCATTATCACTAACTAGTTCGAACTTTTGAAAAAAGTAATAATATCTATTGAACTACAGTAGTAGAAATTGTAATGGTATCAATTGGAATACCATTTTTTATAGTAATTTACACTTCTGCATCCCCCAACATGCTCCAAATTCACTCAAAATGTGGCATTAACATTTTGGTTTGTGCAGCGTCAATATTTTTAATATTAGACATATTTATAGGTGATATAAATCAAAATGAGCTCAATCGTATGTGCGCCATTTGTGTGGGTAACAGATTTGTTTGTGCTGCTACAGTTTATGGTACATTCAAACAGAGCAATGCTTCCCTTACCCATAAGGTCTGCAACACACCTGAGCCTCATTAGGATTAAGATTGTGATTGGTAGGAAGAAATCTGAAACAGGTTGAGTTCACTATTAAACAAGAAACAACCACTTTATTAAATCAATGCAATACTGTGATCCTGAACTTTCATGTACTGGATCTTGGTAGAATTGTATTTTTATGAATCCTACATATTCTGATTTTTGTATTTAAACAAATCTTTGGGCTACCCTCGGGCTTTGATAAATTGAAAACAAATAGCACCTATATATTTAGTTTAATGTCAACCTTGCAGCAACTATAGCTGTCATGTAACATCTCTGTACTCCAGAGAAAGTGTAAACAGGCCTAACCGATGCAGCTGGGGAGTGGGATGGTTGGAAAGAAAAAAATGCTTTTTACAAGTTGTCGACAATCAATGTTTAACACAACCTAAACAATAATGTAATGCTTCTGCTAGAAACCTGATCAAATACTCCACATACCATTTTATTTAGCACATCCAATAAATAATGTTTTTGTTTTTTGTTAAGATTCTAATCTGATTACCATATTTTAGCAGATAACTTAACGAAGTACAGTTACTGTTTCTTGGTAATCCATTAGTCTTATGCCCAACCCATGTGAATAGTCTCTCCTGTCTGCTTCTAAGGGGCCTGCAGCGTTGCCCTAGCTATCAGTAAAGTGGTGTGGCGGTAAAAGGCCTATCCACGCCCGAGCGTGGCCTGGAATGCTGCTTTACTCACAGGCCAGGCAGCCTTCACACCCAGTAGACAGGATGGGACAGAAATATTTGTTTACTTGCCTTGTGCAAATAAAATCTGTGGTTACATGAAAACATTGGCCAGATCAGGAACCAAACCATTAGTCTACAAAGTCCTAGGTCACAGAATGTACCCAAGCCAGCTGCTGATAGAACAGACGGCCTGACGTCATCGGGATCCCATGGATGGGAGGTAGTGGCCTAGTTGGCAGAGAGCGTTTCTTTGGACCCTACTGGCTACAGAGGTCGGTTTCGGCAGCCAGCCACATAGGCCAACCACCGCGCAATCAGCGACATGACTCGCAGGCTTCAATTTCACACTCCCTCTCCCTTTCGGAACAAGACCGTTAACTTGTTTTGATTGTCTGAACCTTAAGGATTTAATACACGTCTACAACAAGGAGCGCTTTCACAGTCCCAGGTCAGAGGCACACTGAATCACTACTCTAGATTCATATTCTTCTACTATTTTCTTTTTTTCTTTTTCTTTACTCAGTCCAGGCTCAGCCTCAGCCATTGTCTGGTTAAAGACCACAGCAGCCAGTGGAAACATCACGGTGGTTTCACATGGGAAAGGCCATACAAGTACAATTGAGCCTAAAATCTTCTATTAGTGCCTCATGAAGTTGGGGCTAAACTTTACCTAAACCTAGTAGCCCATGTAAGTTAAAATATTTTAAAACTGCAGAGAAGGGGACTAACCAGTGCTTTGGCAAATACAAGGTCATCAACATTCACATAATCGGATTAAGAAAAATAAAAAACAACACACACGGTGTCTGCAGGTTTCAGGATTTCCCTTTCTTTAGGACAGAGGCAACTAGGTGGGTCAGGTTCCTTAATAACCAGTGTTCTCAACTTGTAAAAAGAAGGAACAAAAACCTGCACAACCAGCTCTTCATAAAAATAGTATCTGGATTCAAACTCGTACCAAAAACCAAAGAAAACAAATGAAAACACAAGCGGTTCCAACATGGGTGAATTATATTAAGTACTCCCGGCGTCTGAGCATGCTCCTAATGGGACGGCTGACGGTGTCCTGGGGGATCTCCTACCAGACCTAGATCAGGGCATCAGTGTGGCAGTAAGAAGTTGACTCTCCAGTGCACCGGTTGTCACTTTCATTTGCACCAAGCAGATGACATTGATTCACAATCCCGTATGCTTCTTAAAGGGACAGATTTATATCTCTGAGGTTTCTATCTTTCGAGGACAAAAACATGCTTTTTAAAATGAATTTGGTCTGACATTGTTTTATTCTATCCGAGTGTATTTTACAAACACTGGATCAGTTAAAAGAAGGGGATTTGATATGGGCTGTAGGTAGGGTTTAGCCGACTGTGCTTTAAAATGTGCTTACAATTCAAAATGTTATGCTTAAAGTCAGCTGCACATTGAGACGAATAAATGCAAAATACGAACTATCATTAAATGGTATATGCTGATGACAGGGCAATGAAAGGATAACGGACAAAGCAAGCGTAACACAAGTGGCTAGTAGCAGACCACTTTATTTAGAAATAGAAAAAAAAAAAAAAGTCGTAAAAACAATTACCTGCCTCGCGCTAACAGAACTGGAAAATAATTCCTTAATCATTTAACATTTCAAGATGCAGATGTTCGGTCAACTGAATCATGAGACTCAAAGTAATGAATCTTCGTGACGTAATTTGAATGACTGACATTTCACTGTCCTTTGCCGTAACGTTAGCAAGTTCGCGCTTACATTGGCTAGCTAGCTAGTAACAACAAGTGAAGTACACGCACAAGTTATAATATAATATGTAGTTTGTTACTTTTTCTTAACAACCCCCACTCTGACTGGCTACATGGTTAAAACTTTGTTTATTACCAACGTCAGGGTTAGCATTCCAGCTAGTTAGCGATATCACTCATGCTTGCTAGCTTTTTGACTTGAGAAATTCAAACCAAGCAATTGACACACTGATTATACCTATAGTAGCTCGAGTCAGCGTGCTTACCTCTGCTGTCCGTAGTGATGGATGTTTCTTCAAAGCTTGTTTAAAATAAGTTTCCATTAATCCAGCTGTTGACATAACTTCACACCAGAATTAAATCCCCAAGAGATCAACGTATTGATCCCCAGTCCGACTTTGAGGCCGATTCAGCTCTAAACGCCCATCCCCGTTAGCTATCCTTTTCCTCGACCAAGGGAAATGTCCTTAAAAAATAACCACAAAACAAACCTCTACACGCAACAAGTGGTCAGAAATAAATAAATATTGCCGTGTGGAAATCCTCTTGTAGAAACACGTGCATTTTAGCATCCAGTTAGAAAGATGATTCCCTCTGATCAATCAGTTCTTCATTTGGTAAGATAAACTCCAGGCTCACCGCTGGAGTCAAATCTGGGATCCCTACCGTTCATTGACAGCTCAAAGAATGTTGTCCGCAGAAGACTAATATGCAACAAATTGCGCTCGCCCAGCAATTTGCGTAAACCGATGCGCAATACCGTTTTCTTACTCTACAACATGTACTTCAAAGGGCCATTATATCTTCAATGAAAAAAACATATAATTCGCTCTTATCAAGTTACGTTACTAACGCTTCACCATTTCTGCTTCAGCTTGACTTGAGCAACAGGCTGGTTGGTTTGCTAGCTAGCTAACTTTCACTCCTCCCAGTTTTCAAAAACCAATCATAACAGCTGACGGTTATTAATGTTTTGAGTCACTTGCAAAGCGAACTTTCACGTCATTAAAATACACGTATTGAGCACCGTGCTTTAAGCCCCTGCATGAGGTAAATATAATAGCTTAAAGAAGGTGGCTCTATGTTATTTACGCATTAACTATATATTTGACCAAAAACGCTATGTATATCAGAGACGGAAGGGGACGGGAGACATCGGACTATCAATATTTTTGGTAAGGTTCAAAGGAAGTCAAAGCCAAGCGTTTGATAGAGTTGTCAGTGACAGAGTGCATTGGAATCTATTGGGAATTATTCCGTTTTCTTCTTTCCAATTATAATTAATTGCTATGCCTCTTACAAAGCTTGCTGACTTGGAGTAAATGTTCAGCCTTAAGTCATTGAAACACTTTTAGACTATTAAACTATCCTGTGTGCACAGCGTGTTAAGCCCACTCCACCAGTTTACACACACTCACCCTGCATTTTCTCTATCACATACACACACGCAAACCCACCATATACAATGCTCAAAATGAAAATAAAGAAACACTTAAATCACACATCAGGTTTCGATTAACAAAATATATGTAAGATCTAAATCTTACTGTACACTGTGTAATTTGTTGAGAATAAAATGACGGTTAAAGGAAACCCAAATCACCAACAGATTGTGGGCTGCATACAAACTCACCCTAAAAATAGAAGTAAACAACTGAAATCACAGGCTTTTCCAACTTGTGTGAATTTCATTATGGCCTCAGTAGTGTGTATGGTCCTGACGTGCCTGAATGCACTCCCAACAAATACTGGGCATAGTCCTGATGAATAGTGTCCTGGGGGATCTCCTTCCAGACCTGGATCAGGACATGAGAGTCTGTAGCACTATCGGATGCACCGATACGTAACATCCCAGTGGTTCTCAGTTGGAATCATGTATGGGGAACGTGAGTGCCAGTCAATGGCATCAATGCCTTCATCTTCCAGGAATTGCCTCCACCCTCCACATTGTCCGGCACCAGGAGGACCCCTATAAATCCTGTTTCATCCCAGTACCTAACTGAAGTCAAGGTACTGTTAGCTACCAAATGGAGATCGGTGCAACCCTTCAAGGATACGCCTCCCCAGACCATCACTGACCCACCGCCAAACCGGTCATGATGGATGATGTTACCATTCACCACGGTGTCCCCAGACTTTTTCATGTCGGTCACGTGCTCAGTGTGAATCTGCTCTCATCTGTAAAGAGAACGGGCGCCAATGATGGACCAGCCAATTCTGATGAGCTGCACGGTGCTGGGCTGTGAGAACAGGCCCTCATGGAATTTGTTTCAGATAGTTTGGTGAGATATATGCCCACCAGTAATCCACTGAGAGTCATTTTGTAGCACTGAGTGGTCCCCCTATTCCTCCTCACACAAAGGAGCAGGGACCGGTCCTGTTGCTGGATTGATGCCCTTCTACGGCCCTGTCCAGCTGTCTACTTGTAACGGCCCGTCTCCTGGTATCTCCTCCTTGGTCTTGAGACTGTACCGGAAGACACAGCAAACCTTCTTGCAACAGCACGTATGGATGTGCCATCCTGGAGAAGCTGGACTGCAGGTTCAGTAATTGTTTGTACTCTTACAGCACTTTATTTGCTACACGTCCAAAACCCAGTATCGTTTTGGCTATATTGGCTGTATCATCTCACAGGAGCAATGAAGACTTTAAGCATGTTTGGTTGAACCCCAGTTCATTCTGGAGTGTCATGGTAAAGGGGGTGAATACAATAATCAGTTTTATTTCTATAATTAATTTAGAACAATTTGCTGATTTTATTATTAATATAGACATTATAGGTGGCTTTGTGTTGGTCAGTGGCAAACCCCCCTAATTGAATCCATTTTGATTCCATGTTGTAACACCATCACTTTTCTAGAAGTTCCAGAAGGAGATTCTTTTTGAGATCCGCTGTATTGGACCTGGCTGACCAGGAGCTGCCCCCACAGGGGGGAGAAGCACAACAGCCCAGACATTGCAAAACAAATACTTCAGGTAGGGACGTAGGGTCGCATCCCTAGGAAACAATGTCAGGGCAGATGATTCAACATCTATTTTAGTTGTAAATCCAAGAGATGTTTAGCAATAATTTGTTTGTTAAAACTGCATAATAATAACCTAAGAATTAAAGCAGCTGCACTGACCAAGCTATAACAAATCTCTTAAGAAACCCCCAGGTGAAGTGTCATTGGAGTTATTGTGTTCTCTATTTCGGTTAGTTTTTTCCCCAGACCAGGGCTAAGTATTTAGTGAGAGACTTGGCATCTACAACATTGGCATCTTTATTGCACAACATTCCCATAAAATTGGGAAAGGATAATTTAAGGGAAACATTTTTCACATTGAAAGACATTGTGTACAAATAAATGGAAATTATCTGAATATGTACAATTTACATGAACCGTTACACAACATAAATCATTTACTCATATTCATTTACAAAGAATATTAGATATAAAGTCATTCCTTAAAGAATCAATCAGGGGTTTTACAAAATGCAATGAGTAAGTAGCACATATCCTGCAGTGGCTTTGCATCTTACAATATGGTCATGTAAAAATAATTTTATCCAGCAAAATAAATTGTTCAGGTGGCCCTGATCCATTCATGCCTATTAAGACTCCATCACATGGCATTCTCTCTAGACAATGTATTTTAAAACAAAATGCAACAAATCCATTTCATGGTTGTTAAAAATACTTGTAAAAAAAAGTATAAGTACAGTATAATGAACTGATACACATTTTGCTAATAGATATTCACCAAACTGTCCCTTTTAGCATGCAATACAGTCGTAAAAATGTTTTGATGGTGGCAAAGTGATAAAAAAAAAAGTAAAATATTTAGGTTGAAAAATCTGACATTGATTATTTGTTTATTATACCTCCCAAAAGAACAAAAAACACTGCAATACAAATGAGCTCTTATTTAAATCAGGGTTTTCCCATTTTTCAAAATTATATTAACCTCAGTTTTTTTAAAACACAGCATTGTGTTTGCGCTGTTTTATCTGAACTTTACTTTGATTAAAAATAACAAAAGAAATTCCCGCAGGCATTTCTCATGGGCTACTATGAAAAGGTATAGCATTGATTGCCCACAAAAGGTCTGAGGTAGTGCTGTACTTGTGATAAAGAATGTCAAAGCTACATTTAGCATTTATGTTTCAATCGGCAGTTAATAATTAAAATACTGTTTATCTATTTCCCAGATGACATGTAGGCCCAAATTTATAATTAGTGTAGTTTTAAAATGAAACCCAAGGAATCCTAGATTGAGACATTTCCGGGCATTACACTTGTAAACAAATACAACAGAGAAAAAGAAACAACCATTATTGGCATAAAGTGAGGTTGATAATATTCTGATATTTACTATACAAGTAAAACTCATCCTATACATTTCTTGTACAAGATTCCATTGTTTCCTGGTTAAATGAATTAAAGATTGTATAGATAAGTTGCAAATCAAAAAAAGTAAAGTTTTGAATATTATTTATACGCATTTGGCTTTTTTGTCCTTTAACAGTATGAAACCAGTGCAAAAAAAAAAAAAAAAGATTTTGGGCCGATCCACAGCGATAGTGTGCTTTCCTGGCCCCTGGTAGGCCTGCAGAGCTTCAGCTCTTACTTCCGGAGTAGCAAAAGAGGGCTAAACTGACCCCTTGTGGCACTCTGTCTATACGCCCAATGGCTGCAGAAGTAGCCCAGGTCACGTATCCAATCAGGATGCATCCGAAATGACTCCCACTTCCTACATAGTGCACAACGTTTGAATAGCATCTGGGCTGCATACTCAGAGGCTGTGCCCTGCATCAGCCCTTACTGGCCAGGGCCTAACTGTGGTGTTGGAGCCAGAGTGGAGCACAGAATGTAGCTGTCCCACCCCACCTCTGGACCAACTGTCCCACCCCACCTCTGGACCAACGGTCCCACCCCACCGCCGGCCCAACGGTCCCAATCCACCGCCGGCCCAACGGTCCCAATCCACCGCCGGCCCAACGGTCCCAATCCACCGCCGGCCCAACGGTCCCAATCCACCGCCGGCCCAACGGTCCCAATCCACCGCCGGCCCAACCGTCCCAATCCACCGCCGGCCCAACCGTCCCAATCCACCGCCGGCCCAACCGTCCCAATCCACCGCCGGCCCAACGGTCCCAATCCACCGCCGGCCCAACGGTCCCAATCCACCGCCGGCCCAACGGTCCCAATCCACCGCCGGCCCAACGGTCCCAATCCACCGCCGGCCCAACGGTCCCAATCCACCGCCGGCCCAACGGTCCCAATCCACCGCCGGCCCAACGGTCCCAATCCACCGCTGGCCCAACTGCCACTCCGACATTGGCTCTATTACAGCAGAATCTGGGCCACATAAGGAGAGTGCGTACTGGCCACCGCTGCCAGAAGGGGAAGGTCACTGGACTCGATACTGAAACGATAAGAGAGCCGTACTTAGAATATTATAGCTGTGCTACACAACAATGAGGTATTAACAGAATCATTCAGATATTAATAACACAGTATTTCAAGAATTCGATTATAAACTTTGGGGGTTTGACTCTGAATGCAGTCCTCTTCATTGTTTTGAGCAGTGTACAACGGCCATGAATCGATTTGGGATTCAATTTATAAAAAAACAAACAGTGCTCACCCCAGAACCATCCCCAGCTCCTTGACGTGTACTCTAGTCTGGCCTTTCAGGTACTCTGCCAGCATCTTACTCTTGAAGTAGATCTCCTGGAGCCGGTCCTCAAGGTGCATTATGCACTGAGGAGAGATGTGATGAGTAAATGATAGCATTGTATTAACAATTAGCTATGTAGTAAGTATATCAACCCATGGCATCTGCATGAACTCACAAAGTTGGGGGAGAGGTTCATCTTGTAGAGCTGGTAGGTGGACTGGAGCAGGCTGGACACAATGCTGGACACCAGGACCTCCTTCCCCAGTCTGTTGTCCGTGGTTCGCCTCTGGCTGCTGGCTACCTGAACGGTCCATTTATCAGTGTCCGCAATAATGCAGACAGCCTCAGCAATAGGCTCATCCAACACTGGATGCTAGGAGGACAGGAGAGGAGTTTAAGGATACAGACCACATGCAGTGATTCTGTCTTGCGGAGTGTGACAGAAGGTAGTTAGGCCCGGGTTAGCTATGCTTCTGGAGAATGAGATGAAAACCAGGAAGGTTCTATTGGTAAACAAATTGAGACCAGTGACCCCAGATGAGTGTAAAAAATTAATAAAAAACACAGCAGACAGAAACAAAGAAAACTAAATGTTTTAGCCCTCTGGGATAGAAATTGCCAACCTCTACATTGAGTTCTGGTAAAATATTATAATCCCATACATTTTAGGCCAAATTCAGCAGTTGAGGGAAAAAGTCTCTTACCTGTACAGCATGGGCTAATTCAGACTGCAGGCCCTGCCTTAGCCTGTCGTCATTGGGCATTCCCTGAAGTACGAAGTCTGGCACGTAGGTCGGACAGTACCCTCCGAACAGTGACCTCCCAAAGTTGGCAATGATCGGTTTGGAGAAATTCTCCACCAACTTTGACCTGAATGCATAGACAACATCAGAACATAGAAATCTCAATGGGTTACTTGACGGAATGTAATTTTGTGTGTAAAAACACCATGGGTTTTTAACATGGATAGCATTGTAGAACATGGATACAGTGTCTAGAGAAAGTATATAGGCTCTTTCAATCCTCCACATTTCTTTTTATGTTATGTTCTCAAGTATCGCTCCAAATGCCTTTCTAAATCACGTAAAATCAATTGAATTCACCACAGGTGTACTACAATCAAGTTCAACAGGCGCCTCAAGGATGTTCAAAGGACATCTGCATGTATCTGAGATCAGTTCAGTGTCATGGCAAAGGGTCTGAATACATATACAAGCCTTTTCAGTGAAGTTGTCTGAATACTTTCAATGGGCACAGTACGCAACCAATATCTTGGTTCAGAGGCATTGTGTGTGTGTCTCACCCAGGAAAGGGGACCTCCACCTCCTCTTGCCACTCCTCTGCCTCCTGATCCTCTCTGTAATAGGGTTCCCCATCACTCTGTCTGGGGGCGTCCTGGCCGGGGTCTTCGCTCTCGCTGTCCCCCAGGGCACTGTCCGAACTCTCGTTTCGAGGGATCTCCCAGTCATTTGGTGGCACCACCTTGTTTTGCGGGTCCCCTCGGTGGACCCCTTGGGGGACGGTGACTGAAATGGCCATGCCCTTGTCCTGCTCAGCAAAACCAACCCTACAGGAGCCCGTGGCGTCACACCTACACCTGGTCTGACGGACTGCCTCCTCCCTAACCCCGCCTGCCGCCCACGGTCCAACCGGTCCTGTACCCTCCTGTCCCGGTACTGTGCCGCAGCTCTGGACCCCTGAAGGGTCCAGCAGCTCTTTCTGGGTTTTGTCCAGGCATTTCGCACAGTCATCCACAGTCCTGGTCTCAACAGGGTGTTCAGGGCTGAAGTATTCGAAGGTCTTCGGGCTGCCGGGCTCCCAGTGGGGCAGGTTACTGGAGACCCGCATCAGTGTCTTCTGGCCCCCCTCGTTGGTCTGGATTTGGTCCGCGGTTGTGCTGGTCATAGATTCGTCCCTCTCATCCTCGCCGTCGCCGCTCTCCCTCCGCTGTGGTCCTCCTCCTCGCTGTAGCTGCGGTCCTCCTCCTCGCTGTAGCTGCGCTAGTAGATGTGGCTCCTGCTGATCTAGGTGCTGTTGCACTCGAGGAAGCGGTTGCTGCGGTCTCGGTTTCTCCTTGATGCACTTCCTGTACTTCCTCATGTCCTCTTCCACTCTCCTCCTCCGGCCCTCGGTGTCCGACTCCGGGGACTGGGGGTCGCCGATGAGGAACAACACCTTGGTGGCAGGCTCCTCCTGGCGGGAGAGTCCGGGTACAGGCACCGGCGTGCTCTTGTCGGGAGGCTTCTTCTCCAGGGGTACACCCGAGGAGCGGAACCCCTTGACGGGCAGACTCACCACATCCCCGGCCTCCTGGCAGGCCGGACCCCCCAGCTGGGCTGCCGGCAGACCACGGCCTGGCTCTCTTGGGGAGCCGGACGAACCCACACCCACCTCCAGCTTGGCCTCCACGCGGGGAAACGGCGAGTCCCTCAATAGCGTGGCCTCACCCCCGTCCTCCGTGTGGATGATGGTGGGCACGGCGCTGTGGCCGGAGCGGCGCTGCAGCACGCTTCTCTTGGAGCTCTGGCCGTTGCGACTGCCGTCCTCCTCCGGGGGGTCCGTGCTGCTCTGCGGGCCGCTGTGACTGCCGTCCTCCTCCAGGAGGTCCCCGGCCTCAGGGTCCGTGTGCGTGCTGCTCTGCAGGCTGTTGTTGCCGTCTGAGGGGTAGCTGCTGTCCCCCAGGGGCTCAGGGCCCTGGCTCAGGTAGTCTCCCCGGGGCTTGTGGACCGTGACCAGCACGTACTCCGACTCCTCCACCTCCCCGCGGCGCAGGGAGGTGGTGATCAGGGAGCCGGGGATGACGATGGCCTCGTCCTCGGCGCTGTCCAGCATGTGGGTCTCCAGCAGCTCGGAGCAACGGATGAAGTAGGTGAGCATGTAGAGGAGCCGCTGGACTAACTCCTGCCTCCGACCCACCACCACAGTCTTGGACAGACGCACCGGGGAGCCGATGGCACCGTACAGGTCGCCTGCAGGACAAACAGCCCGGTCACTTAATTATCACCTTGTAGTAACGGCCACAGTAAAAAGAAGGAAATGTGACCAAACGTGTGCTAGTTTTCTCCTCCCCGGTGAGATCTGAGATGGGAAGCCCTCCAACAGCATCACTGTTCAGGGCTGCACCCATCCTGTACAGCCACCAGGTGGAGTTGTGGACCAACATTAAAACACTTGGAGGTTTGAAGCCCAGTGTTTCATATTTACACGGGTATCAGCCAAATTGAAGACACACTTAAGCAAATTACAAATATAAATATATTGGGAGCACAAGGATGGAATTCATATCAATTAAGAAAATATAAAGCACTAACCAAATACTGTCCCATCATACCTAGGGTCATTTAAAAACATTATAGGCCGGCCCATTTGCCTATTCTTTGGCAACACCCTGGCAAAGTCCCAATAGGATGACCGCACCCAACCCGAGGACCCGAGTAGACACTTGACTGTAAACTACATCGGTCTCAGTAACTAGATGTCAACCGAATTTTACACTGTTGAAAAATTCTGGGGCAATGCACGAGTAAGGGTTTTCAGCACAATCAACAAAAAACACCAAATAATAGAACTTCTCCCAGAAGAGAGTGATGTTACCGGCTTTCAACACAATTCCAGACAACCAACAAATATATGCCAACATGCATACAGTTCATCCTGGGCATTTCCCAATGCCCTATTAACACGTTCATATTTTGAGCATCGATTAATAATTGGCTAATAGAGATCATAGTTAGCGTGGACATCTGTACACCATCAACATCTTCAGGACATCTATAACAAACACACGGACCCTGCTGGGACAACATCCCTGACTGTGTGCAAGGCACGAGGGAGTAGAGAGCAGTTCCTAACACCCCAGGTACCATTCGGTAACCATTCTGTGCAATGTGCCATTTTCTGTATTTCTAACATTAGCAGTGACTTTTGCAGGGAACATCTACCCATTCTGCATGGTCTGGACCGTTTCAGGCACCGGTTTGGGTATGGCGCCACATGGTCTACAAGGAGTTCCTTAGCCCCGGTCCCCGGCTTGTACATACCCAGCTGGGCCCACAGAGGGTTGTAGGGGTGGGTCTTGGCCAGCAGGTCCACACTCTGAGATGAGTGTTTCTCCAAGAACATCTTGATGGGCGGCTGTCCGTTGGGCATGACGGTGGGCACCCAGGCCAGGTGGTTGGTGAGGACGGCTGTGAGGAGGGCAGGGAGAAACCTGGCACAAGGGGGTCAGATAGGGCCAGGTCAGGTGCCTTTAGTTCACACACTGGTTAAGTTCCAAATGGTGCCCCCTTTTTCCCTACTTAGTTCACTACTTTGAGAAGGGACCGTATGGCTCTGTTTAAATGTAGTGCACTACGTGGGGAAGAAGTCGCCATTTGGATGCAGTTACCGTCTTCCGCTTTCACTCAGTCTGATTTGCTGCTTCCCCAACACCAGTTCGTGCCAGTAATTGGCATGTTTTTTCCTGGATGGCTTCTATGCCAAAAGGTTTTCGGCATGCGTTAATAGGATTTCTACAAATCCTATTACTGTCATTAAGGCATATTTAGAAGCTGTACATCAAACCATCAAGTTCCTAAACTCCCCCATGTTAAGAAAGAATGTCAAACCGTAGTCACACAGAACCTAGCAAGAAACAGAGATGGGAGTTGTGCCTTGTATGGTGGCAAGTCCTGTTCCGGCTGTGACAGGTGAATATTCTAAGACTACGGGACCTTTTCAAACGTTCAGATAACCAGTGGGTCAAAAAATAAGCACTCTAAAGGAGAAAATGTAAATGTCAGTTGGATTTCATAAGTGCGCGTTCAAAACGACAGCAAAAGTGAAGTTTAGATCCTCCAGAGAACTTAAATGCAAACTTTTATAGGCGAGTGTTAGGAGGTTAAGACAAAAATACCTACGCGAGCCGGTGGACTTTGGACAGGGACAGCCAGGACTGCTTGTATGTCTGTCTGAACTGTATAAACGTATGGATATCTGCATAGAAACCTCTCCAAAACCCGACCTGTGATAAGCAGCCAGTGAGATGAGCTTCCTTGCAGAATACCATGCATGAGTTACAGGGGCCGGAGAGAAGCAAGGACTACATGTCTGCTATGCTGACATCCACACGTTAACCCTGGCCTTTAATAAAAGGATCTCTGAAAACAAGTACCCCAGCTAAAAACGGTCAGCTCGCTGTTACTAGTGCTTCTCATTGTAGAGGGTGGTGCCTCAAACGGGTGATGTGGATGTCTTGCTACCCATTGATACATGAACAGGTCATTTTACTTGGTTTTGTGTCCTTGACAATACGAAGCCGAAGATTGGCAAAGATTCCCAACTGTCCAGCTCAGTCACGACTGAATGCAATCGAACACAAAAACAAAGTCTTGCGCCCACACAGTGAAAACACAGACGGAGAGAGACAGACAGACCCGAGCACTCAACTGGTTCTTTGAAGCCTGCTCTATGAGCAGGGCAAGCTCCTTCATGAACTGTCCACAGAGCAGGTTCTTCTCGTGGGCTCCAGACATCATGGAGAGCCAAACGGGCTCAGCCACGCGGGGCATGGCGTAAAGGTTGACGATGGTGGTCCTGTAGGGGGAGGGAGGGGACAAACACAAGCTGTCATTGTCTCGTGGTGAACAAGGGGGCCACAGTTCTCTGTCCAGGACCGTTACAAGGGAGACCCTCTCTCTGAGGCAACTCAGTGTCTGGAAATTCCACAGCGGGCAGCTGTCCAGAGCTTGACGCAGAGTTCAGGGAATCTCTGAGGATGAAGGAATGTGTGGAATCACCGGGAGGAATGACTGTTTCAGAGCCCAGATGTTTGCCGGATGAAAATTAAGTAATATAGTTAAGGAACAAGAGCCAGAGTTTATAGGAGGAGATGACAGGGATGGAGGAGTTTGATGAACGACTTCTACAAGGTTTTTCACCTACAGGAGCTCACTGAAGATAAACACCAGTAACCCCACTTGAACGCCAAGGGCTCAGGTTGCCATACCAACAGTGCCCAACGGTTCTACGGTTACAACTATGGCGTTAAGAACGTCAGACTTTGGGATCAGCTTTGACCTGATCCTGTTCTTATTCTGGTTCAAACTTGGGTGAAGCAGTTAAGACTTTTGAGCCAGTAACCGAGCAAAGCAGTAACCGAAATTGATCGTTGAGGTAGGTTAGTGCGCCTATAAGTCGTATATACGCCTATAAACGTGAAACAACATTTACCCTACTCTCCTGTCCTCAAGTCGGTATTTAACAAAAACAAACCCTACTCTCCTGTCCTCAAGTCAGTATTTAACAAACACAGCCCTACTCTCCTGTAATCTAGTCGGTATTTAACAAAAACAAACCCTACTCTCCTGTCATCAAGTAGGTATTTAACAAACACAACTCCAAATTATTTTGGTAAAGTTCAATCCTGCAACACTTCTTGTAGTGTGTTGTAACCTATTAAAAGCCATTGGCGTAGGTTGTGACAGGTTTTCCCTGCGTGGGGCAGCCAGCTGCCCGGATGAACTTTAAAAGCAGGGACGGGCGTGAAGCTATGTCAAGTCCACTGGACATTTATAAAACAACTGCTAACTTTAGACCTTCTTCATCCCCTGTGACCTCACTGCCGCTTCTGGAGGCGGTACACATGTACTAACGAAGAGATCGAGGAGGGCTGTGATAACTCTGTCCACGCCATCGTTCTGCAGCCTCTGAGGTGTGATAAGCTCCGGTTTGTTCGGCGTCTGTGGCCAGGCCGGATCTAATCGATAAGGGCATGACCATTTGAAGAAGACTCGCGCAGCACAGACCCATCCACCCTCCCCGTGGCCTCCACCCCTTGGGGGGTTTCCTTGATGAACCCAGCCCCCACCGACCTCGTGACCACACGGAGGGCCTGGCAGGTCAGCGTGCCCGGCCCCGCTAAGGTGACTATGGGAGTGTGTTACACGAGGAGGTGCGTCCAGCCCCAGCCGACCGAGTCATCGGGCTGCATCTGGTCCTCTTCGCCCCCCCGGCGTCCCACCGCCTCGGAGGCACAACGGTCAGAACACAGATTCACATTCAGAGGATAAAAGGTGAGGTATTTCAAATGTGCTTTTCCGCACCACAATTATCCTGCTGACGGCGACTTGTTATTGACCGAAGACGGCCTGAGGGGGATATCGCTCGCACGGCTGGGGTCTCGGGTTGCCGTGGCAGCACCACAGCAGGCATGTGACTGCAGCGATGGGAAGCATTCTGGCAGGGAAGCCTGTGGCCAAACACCTCTCCGGCTGCCAGTGGCGGTTTTCCAGCTGGGAGCTTCGGGGGGGGGGGGGGGGGGGGGGGGGGGGGGGGGGG